>CM076575.1:2034569208-2034805724 GCA_034641835.2 Pinus albicaulis | reverse complement strand
TGTTGGGCCTTAGTTTTGGTCTTATTTTGCTCAAAGAAACTTATTTATCCATCTATTTTCCATCCATTTTCCATTCATTTATTCCATTTTGACATATATTTGATATCTATTCAGGTATTTAATTTTAATTTTTCAAATTCTAAAGTTTTTATGAAAGTTTGATTTTTAGTACAAAATTGGCTAATTCAGAAATTCCCGTAATAGCTATATGGTTGATATGGTTGCAGGACACTTGGGCACGAGTTGAATGCATGGATGGACAACTTGGCAACTAGGACTAAGCCACCTATGCTTAGTTCGAACAGAACAAGATTTATTAGGCCCATTTAGTTCTAGTCAATCATGACTAGTCATTCAGAAATCCCATAGAAATAGGGCAGTTTTGAGATTCTATGAGATTGACCATATTTCTTGGGATAAGAATAATGAATTCGACTTAGATAGGTGGATGAGAAGTAGATGGGTTTGTTTGAGTAAAAATAGATTAGTTTGTTCATGAGACTTCTTATTTAAAGCCAAAGCTTTGATGGCTTATGTATTAGGATTATTATTGACTTATATACTTTTATATTGTGACAATTTTGGATTGAGAAGTTAATTTGAAGACTTGTGCTATTATCAATTTTCTGTTCAATGTTATGGATGTGTGATTGAAGTTAAGCTTCTGAGATCATTTATCAAGTGTGCAAGGCAAGGGTCGAAGGGCCCCCATTCCAAGCTAAGTACACTTTCTTGTTAACTAGTTTTATTTCCTTGTAATTTGATGATTGTAGAACTAGTTTTCAAAGCTTTATTTCAGATTGTTTAATGGTTCATGCATAGTGATTGATGTCATTAGTTTATAACTTATTCATCACTTTATCAAGTTGGAAAAACAGATGTATCAAGTTGAGCATCCCTTCTATGAGAATGATGAATTAAAGTTGGTTTCTTTTGTTTGTGTGCAAGTTGTTTCTTGTTGAGATTTTTGATATTAAGATGAATGAATTATAATGGAACACTTTACATGTCTCTTAAGTTAAGAGCTTCTTTCATTCATAATTTATCCATCTTAAGTTCCTGTTTTTAATCTCTGATTCATTAAGTGGTAATTGAGGTGAAAGTGGATTTCTTGAGTCAAGAACCATTTCAATATTATTCCTCTTTTTAAACTAATTGAGTTAGAGTTGTAGAATGTATTACTTTCAGCATATCTTTCAAGGTTGATTATATCTGATCTTCACATATAGTGATCTTGCCTCAAAGAATAAACAACCCAGATTGATAATAAATAATTGTGTTAGTTTAGGTACATAAATTAGCTCAACATTTTGGCGCCGTTGCCGGGGAGGCAAATATCGGCATAGTCAATAGAGAGAAAAAATAAAAAAAAAACACAAAAACAGTAGTTACACTTTTTAGTTATGTTTCTTTATGCCTAGACATAGAGATCCTCATGGTAGATTTATTAAAAACCCCCCACAAATAGAGATAGGATCATCAAACACCCCAGTTACTGGTAATCCAATCATTGAGGAATTGGCAGAAAAACAAAGAAGTGGACAAAGATTGACTTTGATTGAGAGACAAACTTTGTTAGCTTGGGAAGCAAAGCAAAAACAATCTTCAACTTCTGCAAAACAAAAAGAAATTATCAAAGGAAAACAAACTTTATTTCCATCCATAAATCCTCCTATCTTTGACCAACCTGAAACTCCACTTAAAATTGAAACAAATCAACCAATGGCAGAAGAAGGACATGGATCTGTTATTCTCACTCCTGAACAACGAGCTCAATATGAAAGACAACAAGCAGAATGGAGAAGAAAGAGAGAAGAGGATGAAAAACAAGAAAATGATAGAAAAATAGAAAATGATCAGAAAAGACAAGAAGATGAGACTACCTTTGGCTTTCCAATAATTGACACAAGTGCAATATTAGGAGAAGAAGTGAAAATGAAAAATATTCCACCTTCTGTATTGCCAAATTTTTATGGAATGTCAATAGAAGATCCTGATTCATTTATGTTTGAATTTGATATTCTATGTAGAACATATGGATATACTGATGACATCCATAAACTTCGTCTTTTCCCTGCAACATTAAAAGCAGCAGCCTTGAAATGGTTTATGGGTTTAGGAGAACATACAATAGCTTCTTGGGATGATATGAGATCAGTCTTCCTTAAAAAATATCAAGCTTATTGCAGATCTAGAGATTCAAAGGAAGATATTTTTAGAATGACACAACAAGAAGATGAAAGTCTAGAAGAATATTTGGAAAGATTTTTGTATAATCTACAGAAATCTAAACAACACTCTCTAAATCAAGAAACCATTCGAACAATCTTTCTCAAGGGTATAAGGGATGAATACCTTGACATCTTGAATGTGATGGGTAAAGGAGATATCTCAAACCTACCATTCGAAGAAATTGTTGACTTATGTCAAAAATATTCTAGAGGAAGAGAAAAAAAAGGAAGAAGAGAAATAAGTTCAAAAGCAGCAAAGTCAGCTGCAGGAGGGATAACACGAGCTGAAATAGGAAGTTTATTGGAAAATTTCAAAACAGATCTTTTAAGTACATTAGGGACACAAGTAGATGTGCTAAAGGCAAATAAGAGGAAAGAAGAACAAGATCAAGCTTTAGCAATATTTTGTCCCAAATGTAGAAACAAACATCCATTAAGAGAATGTCCTTTGGATAGTGTTAAGAGTATTCAGGTTTGTGGTCTTTGTACAGAAAAGCATTCCACAGAAAATTGTCTAAAATTGAAAGAATTACAAATGAATTCAATGGAAGAAGTGCCAGGAATGGAAGGTTTTTATTATGTAGCACCACGAAGACCATGGCAACCTAGGATGCCTCAACAAAATCAGCAACAATTCCCTCAACAAAATTACCTTTATCCACCTCAAAATCCTTGGACACCTCCAATGCCATGGCAAGCTTGGCCTCCACAACAATATCCACAACAACCTGCACAAGGTTGGAGAGGATATGGTTATGGAAACCAGCAACTTCAACAATACCAGCAACAATATCAACAGCCATTTACATATCCGCAATATCCTCAATCCATACCATTTCAACAACAACATTCTGCATATCCACAATCCATGCCATATCCGCAGCAGAATCCTCCACCGTTGTTGACCCAACCACAACAGTTGCAGTTACCCACAAATCAACCCAGACCAACTCAATTACCAGCACAACCAATTGCAAATCCGAATAATAAGGTGGAAAAAGCTGCATATACTGTAGAGGAAGCAACATGTTTTCCCACATATTCAATTCTTCCTCTTAATGAAGTCCATCTAAGGTCTGGAAAAGTGCTTAAAAAGGATTCTTCTCCAATCATAGAAGAACCAACCGAACAAGGAGAATCACCTGAAACATCACAAACTAAGATACAAATTCAGAAAGGAACAAACATTACAACTCAAACACCACCTTATCCTGAAAGGTTAGTGGAACAACAAAAAGAAATAACCCTTCCTGAATTTGATATTTTAGATGAGTTAAAAAATGCTTATGTAAAAATTCCTTTGTTAAAGGCAATTAAAGAAATACCAATATATGCTAAAACAATAAAGGAATTGTGCATTAAGAAAACTCAGAGAAAGAAGAAGGATCCTACTACAATCCAATTCATTGGTAAACTAGCAAGTCTCATGTCTACAGAAAACAAAATAGAAAAATATATTGATCCTGGTATCCCTATGGTTACTATATCAATAAATAATTTCTCAGTGCCAAACACATTAATAGACTTGGGAGCAGCTATAAATGTAATGACAATGGAGACCATGAAAACTTTGCATTTGAACAACATTAGATCAACCTCTACAATCTTAGAATTGGCAGACAGATCTAAAGTTGTTCCTGAAGGAATATTGGAAGATATTATAGTCTCTTTGGATTCATGGGAGTATCCTGTTGACTTCCTTATTCTGCAACCAAAAACAAATTTGGGAGGACATCCTCTAATCTTAGGAAGACCATGGTTAGCTACCGCCGATGCCTTTATAGGATGCAGATCAGGAAGCATGATTATTTCACATGGAGATGAAAGGAAACATATTGCTCTTTATTCACCTACACAGTCAACTTCTTTAGAATCAGTACTTGAAGCTCAAGAAAAACAACAAACTAAATCATTTTTAAGTATAAATAAATTCTTTGATTTAAGAGAAGAAGAAGAGAATGAAGACTTAATGGATCTTTTCATTTCAGAACCAAGTATTTCAGAGCAGCTTAGAGAAGTTCAATATGAAGCTGCAAATAACCTTTTGAATCAATGTTTTCAGGAAACCTGTACTGTTCAAACTTTGCGAAATTCTTTTATAGACATCTTTCCTGTAAACACAATCTCCAATCCAACAATAAAAACAATTGAGGTAAGTCCTGGAAAACATTTAAACATTGGAAATGAGTTGCAATCAGAACAAGAACAAGAGGTAATTGCATTATTATAGAAATATTCAAAAGCTTTTGCCTGGGATTATACTGACATGCAAGGAATCCATCCTAACACATGTGTCCACCACATCTATACAGATGAACAAATTAAACCTGTAAGACAACCTCAAAGACGAAGGAATCCTATGATGAAAGAAATAGTGAAAGATGAACTGCAAAAATTGTTAAATGTTGGATTCATCTATCCTATTTCAGATAGTCAATGGGTTTCTCCACTGGTTATTGTTCCAAAGAAAAATGGAAAGTGGAGGGTATGTGTGGATTATCGAGAACTAAACAAAGCAACACTCAAGGATCATTTTCCTCTACCATTTATCGATCAAGTGTTAGACTCATTAGCTGGAAAGAAATTCTTCTCTTTCTTAGATGGGTTTAGCGGGTACAACCAGATTAGAATAGCAACAGAAGACCAAGACAAGACAACATTCACTTGCCCATGGGGAACCTATGCATATAATGTTTTGCCATTCGGTTTATGTAATGCACCTGCAACTTTTCAACGAGCAGTTCTTGCAATTTTTGCTGATCTAATCCATGAATGTGTAGAGGTTTACATGGATGACTTTACAGTTTATGGAAACACATATAATGATTGCTTAAATAATCTTGAAAAAGTGTTGAAACGATGCATTGAAACAAATTTGTCATTAAGCAATGAGAAATGCTATATAATGTTGACAGAAGGAATAGTTCTGGGACACCATATTTCTTCTTCAGGAATTAAAGTGGATCCAGCAAAAAATCCAAGTCCTAGTAACCTTAATGCCTCCTACAACACAGAAAGAGGTAAGAAGTTTCTTAGGCTATGCAGGCTATTATAGACGATTCATTGAAAACTTCAGTAAAATAGCCCAACCTCTGTTTAAATTATTAGCAAAAGATATTGAATTTCACTGAACAAATGACTGTCAAAATGCATTTCAAAATCTAAAAGAAAAATTATCAGTTGCACCCATTCTCCGTGGACCAAATTGGTCTTTGCCATTTCATATATCAACTGATGCATCTGATACCGCAATAGGTGCCTCCCTTGGACAGAAAGAGAACTTGTTAAATTATGCAATATACTTTATAAGCAAGAATCTAACACCTGCAGAATTGAACTATACAGTCACCGAGAAAGAAATGTTAGCCGTTATACATGCAGTAAACAAATTCAGACATTATATAATCGGATATCAAGTTTTCATTCATACAGATCATTCAGCAATCAAATACTTGATGAATAAACCTATAACCAATGGAAGAGTAACAAGATGGTTACTGTTACTGCAAGAATTTAATATCACAATACAAGACCGGCCAGGCAAGGAAAATCAAGTAGCTGACTTTCTATCCCGCATACATTCACCCAATGATCCAAATCCGGTTGCAGATAACTTTCCCGATGAACATCTGTTTGCTATCACAGTAAAAACACCATGGTTTGCAGACATGGCAAACTATTTATCTTCTAGAAAGTTACCAAACCAATTCACTAAAAAGAAAAGACACAAAATTATTAAAGAAAGTTCCAGGTATAGTTGGGTAAATGGTGATTTATTTTATACTGGTCCAGATTTGATAATTAGAAAATGTGTGCGAGAAGATGAAATATTAGATATTCTAAAGGCATGTCATGATGAACCATGTGGTGGCCATTTTGCAGATAAACGAACAACATATAAGGTGCTGCAACTGGGATACTACTGGCCATCCATCTTCAAAGACTCTAAGAAATATGTCAGGCAATGTGACAGTTGCCAAAGAACAGGGAGACCAATCACAAGAGATGAGATGCCGCTGAAGCCACAAGTCCTCATAGAACCATTTGAGCAATGGGCACTTGACTTTGTTGGACCCATCAATCCATCATCAAATGGAAAGAAGTACATCTTAGTATGTACCGATTATGTAACCAAGTGGGCAGAGGCTAAAGCAGTGAATAGAGCAACAGAAGATATAGTGGTCAACTTTCTTTTTAAAGAAATCTTTGTCAGATATGGAGTACCTAGACAAAATGTAACAGATCAAGGAACACAATTTACATCAAAACTGGTACGAGATCTAACAGAGAAGTACAAGATCAAACACAGAACATCTACACCATATCATCCTCAAGCAAATGGGCAGGTTGAATCAACAAATAAAGTCCTAGAGAATATCATGACAAAAACAATAAAACTGAACAGAAAAGATTGGTCTGAAAAATTACAAGATGCACTATGGGCCTATAGAATTACATGGAAGAATACAACTGGTTTTAGTCCATACCAGTTAGTATATGGAAAAGAGGCCTTATTGCCTATAGAGTTTCAGATACAAACATACAGACTAGCAGCTGAATTAGGACTAGACCGGACAGAAGCACAACAGCAGCGGATCATGGAACTGAATCAGTTAGATGAGCATCGTCAACAAGCCATAGAACATACTACATTGGTGCAACAACAAAGAATGAAGTGGCACGACAGATATATCAAAACAAAGACATTTCGCAAGGGAGATTGGGCATTACTTTTTGACTCCAAGTTCAAAGATTTCAAAGCAAAGTTCACAACACACTGGCTAGGGCCATATGAAATTGATGAAATCTTCGACAATGGAGCAGTAAAGATCAAGACAATTGACCAGGATTCCACCTCCTTTATAGTGAATGGACATAGGCTCAAAGTTTATAATAGGCCTATCAGTAAAGAAGAATTTATGAAACAACTGACAAAAGATACAGAATTGGAAGTCATGGCACACCAAGTTCAGCCATCTTCCAGTCCTGTAGTTGAATAAAAAATATAAAAAAAAAAAAAAAAACATAAAAAATATATAAAAAAAAAACATAAAAAATAATAATTTGTTTGCTAGTGAAAACCAGGCAACTGGCACTATGCAAACATGAATTCATAGGGGAAAATCAAGGCAACTTGGACTCTATGAATTCCTTTTTCTTGTTCTACTGTTCTCACATAATTTCAAATACAGGTACTCTCCATCAACAATTGACTTGAGGACAAGTCATATCTTAAACAAGGGGGAGACTTGTATTAGATCTTTAGCTGGAAAGCTGAAGTATAGAAGGAACTTGTATTGTCAACAGAGGGACCTGAAAGAAGAAATCAATACAGAGGGACCTGAGAGACCTGCCAATGTCAAAACAACATGTGCATATTATGTAAGCAGTGCAGAGGGACCTGAAACAAAGAATCATTACAAAGGGACCTGATTTTCAATTCAAGAACCAGAGCATGAAGGACAAGGAGCAGCAATAAAATTCACTTTTTGATTCATCTACAAAATCTGACTTCATTCCACCTGTACAAACATCATCCAGGGAAGTATATGTATAGTCATTTTGTGCTTGAAATTCAAATTTTTCTTAGGAATTTTTAAGTTTTTGTTAAGTTAAAGTTAGTACCTGAGGATATTCAATATTCCCTATACATATCCTATATTCATAATTCCCTATACATATCCTATCTTCATAATACCCTATACATATTCCATTTCATTCATATACACATTTCTCATACATATTCCCTATAATCCTAAATATTTTTCTTGAGCAAAAGACCAAGCTAGGACAACTCTTTCCACCTGCATACATAAATCAAGCATTAGTATGGTGATGATTTTAAACATGACCTAAGATGGTCATTTTAAAATCATAAAGATATGCATAAAAAGCAAAACAAATAATGCGCTATACAAAAACTATATACCATAAGTGTAAACAAGGAATGCGTTAAAGAATTGAGCGCAAAGGATATAAGGTCAATACGCACAAGAGATAAGGTTAATGGCATATAATTAACGCGCATATGGTATAAATGTAGGCAAAGGTATATGGCGCATATAAAATGAAGGACGAGCATAATGGTTATGATCTGGTTGACAGGCTTGACAGGGTATAGTATAATGATAATTGCACAGGAGTATCATTACACGTATGAACGCACGCTATGGTAATAAGTTTATGCAGAAGGTGGAATGATACCGGTATATCATTCAAAGTGAAATGCGTTGAAACGTGCATATCATATCAACACGACAATGGAAATTAGCATGCACGGTGGTTTGATAACACAGCCATGTAATTCAAACATAGCGTGCACGGTGGGTGATAACACAGCCATGTCATTCAAACATAGCGTGCGCAGGTGGTGGTGTACGTGTATATAATTCAAACATAAAACAAGGCGGTGGTATCCTCATGACACAGTCGGTCGACTGGTCAAAGAGGACAGCCATACCAACCTCACATCATAACGCCAACAGGCACGGTACAACCATGAACTCGGTCAATTCATGACCGTTTCAACCTCATTCCTCATTGCCAGAGCTCAGAAGAAAGGCGTTCTGAAACAAAACATCAATCCGGAGAGAAGAGAAGGCGTTTTGAAGCAGTGGAATAGTGAAAATCGCTCCGGGGAAAGCAAGAAGGCGGATTTAAGGAAAGAAATTGCTCCGGGTTCGACAATCAGAGATCACAGATTTCCAGGATTGAGTCAGGTAACAAGTGAAGTTCATTAACACTCAGTGATTATGGAATATTGTTTGACATTAATTTTTGGATCCTGTATTTTGACACCAGCTCAGTTAACCGAAACAATAGGGATTTGGAGCGCCCGGTTACACTCCACGCGCTCGTTGACAGTCAGGTAACTTCAAACCCGTGATTATCTCCAGATCGACAGCACTTAAGGATTGAGTGATAGATTTCGATGCGCAGCATTGTGAGGAAAATTCGTTGCATGAATAACACGTTTTAATTGAAGTAGTATGGGGGAGGGTTGTTGAATTGCACACTAAGCCGTGTTTCTCTGAGTGAATTATGCGCACCAATATTTTCACAAACAGTTAGTGTGTAAACGAAAAAACGCCATAAAACATTTTGCTGCCACTGCGTTTTGTCTTGACAGGGATCGAATGCCTAATTGTCACGTTGAATTATGGTTGAAAAAGAGAGTCGGGTTCGTTGAAGCCGTGTTGAGGCCGAGAGCTTGTTGCATAGTTGCATTTTTATGATGAGTCTGCACGAAATTTTTTTTTGCAAACACCTTTGCTTAAGTCCAAAACAGTGCGAAAAATTTCGATTAGGCCGAGAGCACTCTTTAATTTTTTTTATTTTTTTATATATACACAAGTAAATCATGATTGTGTGGTTTGTGATACTGTGTGTATTTAATAAAAAAACAGAGACCAGTGTATTAACAGAAGTATACAGGTGTTGCTTGTATTCAACAGGGAATTCAGAAGAGTGTTATTGCAAGGGAATATATCAGAGGTTAAAAGTGCAGAGTTGAGTTGAGTCAGAAGAGGAAGGTAAGCTTCTTTGCTTACTGAATTTCATTTTAAAAAAAAATAGTCATAATTTTTATTAAGATGAAGTTAGTAACAGCAGAAGCCTACATTGATTGGTTTATAGAAACAATGGCAAACAGGGTAGAGCCAAAATTTCAAATAGAAAGCTGGGGAAAAGAGACCATAGAAAAACTCTATCAGGCAGGAATGATAGGCTTCCTACAGAAATTTAATGGCCATTATGAGGAGATAACCAAAGATTTTATAAAGAATTTCAATCAAGACCAAACTCGAGTAGGAGAAATCATTGTTCCAGTAACCCAAGAATACTTGTCCAAAGCCTTAGATTTGCCAATGTTAGGAGAGAAGTATTACAAAGGGCTACACTTCAAGGAGAAAGCATGGACTTTCTTCCTTGAGAAAAACCGGAAGGGAACATTTGATAGGACAAAAGGTATACCCAGGGAATGGTTTAATGAGCCATGGAGAGAATTGGTCTTGATTATTCAAAAGTTTTTGACTTGTGACCGAGGATATAGTGTTGCCCATTTATATCATGTTAAACTTCTACAACACATTAAGGGGGAAGATAGGATTAATTTACCTTATTTCCTATATAAAAGCCTCTTAAGAATGATTGAAACAGCAAGACATGAAAACAGGCTTAAGGCAGGACAAATGTATCATCAAGGATTGATTAAAATCCTAGTTGAGTATCAAGTAAGATTGCAGGGCATAGTGTGGAGAGAATTCATGGTTAAAAATCATTTTACTGAACAGATTACAGAGGTGCAAGAGAAAACAGAGCAGGAAAGTAAGGGAGTGATGAATTCACCCTTGTATCCTAGAACAAGTGCCAAACAGCAAAATAACATGGCTATGGATTATGAAATATCTGTGATGTCTATTCCCAAAAGATTTACAAACAAAAAGTCCCATCAATTTAGACAGGGAAGAAGAAACATATTTTCCAAGACCACAAGAAGAAAATAACATTCCACAAGAAGAATTTGATAGGGATTCTGCCTATGATGATGAAGCAGCTGCATCATTAATGAAAACAACTCAGGATTTTGAAAAAGAAATTAATGATGGGAAAATCAAGGATTTAACTGATCAATTAGAAATTAGTAAAATTGTGGAAAAACAGTTAAAAGAGGAGAACAAAGCAAACAGGAAAGAAAATGCTAAATTGATCAAAACAAATGAAAAATTGAAAGAAGAGTTGGGGAGATTGAAAAGGAAGAATGATCTAATTTCTAAACAAGCATTTAAATGGTTGAAGGAAAAGAACTTGTGGCAGGCCAAGTATGAAAAGCAGAAGGTTAAAGCAGCTTTGTTTAAAGAACGACATGACACAGGTTTAGATTGTTTGGCAAGGGCATCACAACAGGAAGCATCAACAGGTACAACATCTACTTCAGAAAGAAGAAGGTCAAAGAGGAACAGGCAAGCATGGGGACATGCTTGATGATAAGCAAGGGAGAGATGTTGGGCCTTAGTTTTGGTCTTATTTTGCTCAAAGAAACTTATTTATCCATCTATTTTTCCATCCATTTTCCATTCATTTATTCCATTTTGACATATATTTGATATTGATTCAGGTATTTAATTTTAATTTTTCAAATTCTAAAGTTTTTATGAAAGTTTGATTTTTAGTGCAAAATTGGCTAATTCAGAAATTCCCGTAATAGCTATATGGTTGATATGGTTGCAGGACACTTGGGCACGAGTTGAATGCATGGATGGACAGCTTGGCAACTAGGACTAAGCCACCTATTCTTAGTTCGAACAGAACAAGCTTTATTAGGCCCATTTAGTTCTAGTCAATCATGACTAGTCATTCAGAAATCCCATAGAAATAGGGCAGTTTTGAGATTCTATGGGATTGACCATATTTCTTGGGATAAGAATAATGAATTCGACTTAGATAGGTGGATGAGAAGTATATGGGTTTGTTTGAGTAAAAATAGATTAGTTTGTTCATGAGACTTCTTATTTAAAGCCAAAGCTTTGATGGCTTATGTATTAGGATTATTATTGACTTATATACTTTTATATTGTGACAATTTTGGATTGAGAAGTTAATTTGAAGACTTGTGCTGTTATCAATTTGCTGTTCAATGTTATGGATGTGTGACTGAAGTTAAGCTTTTGAGATCATTTATCAAGTGTGCAAGGCAAGGGTGGAAGGGCCCCCATTCCAAGCTAAGTACACTTTCTTGTAACTAGTTTTATTTCCTTGTTGTAGAACGGGTTTTCAAAGCTTTATTTCAGATTGTTTAATGATTTATGCATAGTGATTGATGTCATTAGTTTATAACTTATTCATCACTTTATCAAGTTGGAAAAACAGATGTATCAAGTTGAGCATCCCTTCTATGAAAATGATGAATTAAAGTTGGTTTCTTTTGTTTGTGTGCAAGTAGTTTCTTGTTGAGATTTTTGATATTAAGATGAATGAATTATAATGGAACACTTTACATGTCTCTTAAGTTAAGAGCTTCTTTCATTCATAATTTATCCATCTTAAGTTCTTGGTTTTAATCTCTGATTCATTAAGTGGTAATTGAGGTGAAAATGAATTTCTTGAGTCAAGAACCATTTCAATATTAATCCTCCTTTTAAACTAATTGAGTTAGAGTTGTAGAATGTATTATCAGCATATCTTTCAAGGTTGATTATATCTGATCTTCACATATAGTGATCTTGCCTCAAAGCATAAACAACCCGGATTGATAATAAATAATTGTGTTAGTTTAGGTACATAAATTAGCTCAACAGTGAGGACACAAGCCTAAGCTCTTGTTGGGACTTAGAAATGTCGTATTTCCATCCACCTTTCCCTTCACTATTCCTTACATCTCATCATCCCATTAACCTTTCATTATATCATTTTCATAAATACATTTGGGTTTCACCTTCTTATTTTCCACTTTATTCATTTTTTCATTATAAGTGAATTTATGATTAAATATTATAAAATATACATGTTTTTATATATATCTCAAGAATGTGTGAGCTTTGTAATGTGTAGGAGAAATGTGAGGGATTAATTCTAAGAGACTTCTGGAATATCTCCTCCACCATATTAAGGAGATAATTATTCAAGCCTATTCCTAAGGAGAAGATCATGGACGATTTGGTTGGCATATCTTATTCAAGATATGTGAGAGATGTGTGGAGGATTCAAAGGGATCATGTCTTGTAATAATGGGAAAGTAGTTGAGAGTGGTTGAATGAGATGGTTAACTTCTTCATGTATATAAGAGAGTGCTCTCTCTTCATTTGGGAGGAGCTCAGGAGTTCATAAGTTCATAAGTTCAGAATTTCATTAGATTAGTTTTTGAGTTTGGAGAGATAGTCTTGTAATTAGAAGAAGGGGGATTCTTAACTGTGATTCATATTCTTTTATTGTATGTTTTCATGATTTGTCATTTGATTCTTGAAATGTAATTTGAGATAGCTTTATTGTTGTGAGCTCACATATTTTGTTTGTCATTCAAACTCTTCACATGTTGTATTGCTTTTCCTTTATGCAATTTCCTGCTTTCATAGTTAATGTTTCAATGCCTTCCTAGATTAATTTGATTTCAGTAATTTAGATTAGATTAGTTCCACTTCGGTCCTGCATATATAGTGCATGTGCTTCGTAAGCCTATGAACCTCAGATTGAAAAATTAAATGGTTGGGCAAGTACTACAATAGAATTAAACGACAATAGTTTCACCCAACATTTTGGCGCTGTTGCTGGGGAAGCACGATGGATTGAAGTTCAGTTTGATTTTTCATGCAAGTGTGTTTAGAAATGTTCCTAACTCCAAGGTGACAGGGTTGTAAGACGTGGGGAACAGCCTACACATCGTTCGACATACTGTAATGGGCTCGGCCTCATATGGGTCAGGACATTGTGACTGATATCAGGAAACAGGTGCTAAAGATTCCTGCTTGAGGAATAGGGTCCTGTTCTCCATTGATTGATCTTATTTTTCTGCAGTGTGACTAATATCAGGAAACAGGTGCTGAAGATTCCTGCTTGGAGGAATAGGGTCCTGTTCTCTGTTATGGTTGATTGATCTTCTTTCCTGCAAGTGTGATTTTCAATTTCTGCAAGTGTGTTTGATTTCCGCAACTGTGAAGAGTGTTTTTTTTTATCTGTTTCAGCATGAGTGCTTTTATTTACGCAAGTATTTTATTTTCATTTAATATTTTTAGATTTAAGTTTTGGGTGCAGTAATAATCCCTTTTTCAACATGGTTTAACAATGAGTTTCAGCTTGGAAATACTCACTCAGATCCTAGCAGAAATCGGGATCTCCTCTTCCTTGGAAGAGGAGATCTTGACAGGAATTAAAGGTTCAAATACTCCCCAAGAAACAAACGAAGATTTAACATCTGAAGAATCCTGCACATCTGATAACGAACAATAATTCAAATAGGAGATCGAGGAAGAAGAAGAGGAGTTACAACATGATCTAAGTAAGAGAAATTGTGCCTATCAAAGCCTTATCGAACAATGGTTCCAGGTAAGTACTAGATTAGATTCATCTTTTTATTTTTATTTAGTTGATTTGCAGTTTCAGTAACTACACTCATTCACTCTGGAATATTTTAATTTTTCATCTGAACAATTGCTATTGAATATATTGTTGTTACTGCTACGTGAGTGGCTTCATTGGAAGTTTAATTACACGTAACTAATTTTTAAATTCTAATTAGTTTAGAGTAGGTAGGCTTTCATTTTCAGTTTTTTCTTTCATTCTCAATTTTGCTTTTACCTAGAATAAGTATGCTTTCCTCCATGCTTAGTGCGATCGCGAGGATCAGAAAATAAGAATGATTTAGACTAATTTCAGGAATTTCAAAAAAAAAAAAAAAAAAAAAAAAATCATGTTTTGCAATATGCCTAATCGATTTTATCCTTAATTTGCAAACCATTTTTTTTCTTTTCTCCATTTGCTAAATTTTTTTTTTTTAATAAATCATGAATTGAGGCTGAATAAAAACAAACTGAGTTTTTATCTGAACAGTCACTAAAACTGTGAACAGTCGCTGAAACTGTGTCTAGCGTTTTATCTGAACAGTTGCTGAAACAGTGTCTAGCTTGCAATTGATTACGTTTTCTGGGCATACTAAAACCTACAGCAAGCAATTAGGTGATAAAACCTGCAAAAACAATTAAATCTGAAATTTCCCAGGTTCATTGTTTTGCTTGAGGCCTATGAGTCTGTGCAGTTTCTGTCTCCAGCTATTCATTTATGGCTGAACCGTAGTGATGCCAAACCTCCGCCCACTGTTCATAAACCTGCAATTAGCAACAACAAACCAAAATGATGAGCAGAAAACAAATGAAACCGCAATAAAGTAAAAGATAATTCTTATTGTTAGCATATTTCGAACGCTGGAATTTTCTCCTGTGATTAATTCTCACATTTAATTTGGGGTTTCATAACAAAATCTAGAATATCATGCGGATGTTGATTAAGAAATATCGGCCAAATCCATGGGTTGTTACACTATCTGTGGCATCTTAAAATAATAGGAACGAAATCCCATAAGTATCACGGCCAGATAACTATTTTTGGTTTTCCTAAATTTTCTATCCGTCGGCATACTTTATTGAGATTAAACGATTATGTTGTTGCTTATTTGACAGAACCCTTCTTTACTGGCTGCGAATTTTTCTCCATCGTTTATCTTGAGGAAGCATTTTTATCATGAGAATAAATAATTTCAGTCAAAAGAGGTATGAAGGTTTAATTCTCCTCGCTGATGAGGTTTATCAAGAAAACATTTATGCAGATAATAAAAAGTTCCACTCTTTCAAAAAGATAGCGAGGAGCATGGGTTATGGTGAAAAGGACATTTGTCTTGTGTTTTTCCAGTCATTTTCCAAAGGTTATTATGGCGAGTGTAGAAAAAGAGGCGGATATATGAATTAACTGGACTTGACAAAGATATCAAGGATCAACTGTATAAAGTGGCATCTGTGAATCTTTGTTCCAACATATCTGGTCAGATACTTGCAAGTCTTATAATGAATCCCCCACAGAGTGAAGACGAGTCATTTTGTTCTATGCAGGCGTTGAACCAGTTAGAAGGTTTTACTTGTAATGAAGTAGAAGGTGCCATGTATGTCTTCCCTCGCATTCACCTACCACAAAAAGCAATCAAAACTCCAGTGCGTATTTGACCCTGAAACTTGAATTAAGGAGGATCTGCGATTTTATTGCTGTTTTTATAGAGGGAATTCGGTGATCGAATACTATTGAAAAAAATGAGTAAAATTGAGGCCTACCGCTATGGTGTTGGAGATCTGTGGAAATGCCAGACCGGTGAAACAAATCCGAGAACCTTCGCTCATCGCATGGGTGGTTGCCAGGATTTTATTCAGCAGCTTGAGCTCTCTGTCAAGCTGGGAAAACACAAGGGATGTGTAAATATTGTGCATTTTAATCCAACTGGTGACCTGCTTGTGTCAGGTTCTGATGACAAGGAAATTATAATTTGGGATTGGGCTGCTAATATTAAGAAGCTATCTTTTCATTCTAGTCATACATTTCAGGCCAGAATTATGCCTTTCACAGATGATTGTTCTATTGTAAGCTGTGCTGCAGATGGACAGGTAAGGCTTAGTCAACTTCGGAAGGGAAGTCGCGTTGACACAAGAAGGATAGGAAAGCACCGGGACTGTGCTCATAAACTTGCTATAAAGCCTGGAAGTCCTCACATATTCTTCAGCTGTGGTGAAGATGGAGTTGTCTAACGTTTTGATTTGAGAACCCAGACTCCAACCAATCTATTTACCTGCCTTGCTTTCGGTGCAAACAAGTCAAGCCATTCTGCTATTGTGCGGCTTAATGCAATTGTGATAGATCCTAGGAATCCAAACTGTTTTGCTATTGGTGGTTCTGATGAATATGCTCGTGCTTCTGACATTCGAAATTATCACTGGGATGCATCAACAGATCTGCCAGTAGATTCATTCTCGCCTCATCACCTGATTGGCAATGACCAGATTAACATAACAGGTTTGGCTTATTCTAACCAAAGTGAATTACTTGCTTCATATAATGATGAGCTCATTTACTTGTTTCAAAAGGAAATGGGTTTGGGTCCCAACCCAAATTCTGCTTCATCTGAGATGTCAGAGGAATTGGAAGCGCCTCAGGTTTATGAAGGATATCGAATGCCCAGACTGTGAAGGGTGTGATTTTTTTTTTGGTGCTAACACTGAGTATGTTGTGAGTGGATCTGATTGTGGACGAATATTTATTTGGAAGAAAAAAGGGGGGGCAGCTAGTACATCTAATGAAAGGGGACAAAAATGTGGTTAACTGTCTGGAGCCACATCCCTATGCAACTATTCTTGCCACAAGTGGCATTGACAAAAACATCAAAATATGGTCACCTACAGCACCTAATCTGATCGCACTTCCTGATTACGTTGAAGAGTTGATGGAATCCAACAAAGGTAAGAGAGAGCAGCAGGCACATATCTCTTTCATGCCTGATGTGATTATGCATGTATTAAGATTACAGAGACGAGTCTCTGAGTGAGATGGAGAGAGAAGGATTTCAAGAGAAGATTTTGAAGGTGAAGATGATGAAGACGATGACATGGATGGCTATGCAATGGACTTCACAACAGATGGTGATGATTCATATGATGATCGCAGCTTAGATTTGGGAAAAGGTGGAGAACACAACAGAGCCTATTTCTTTCACTCAATAAATTTGTTTTGATAGCTGCAGCACCTGGCTTCAATGTCAGAAGAGGAAGAGAATGCTGCCTAGCTTAAGATTGGAGAAGAGTTTTTGGATTCTTATGTTTATGCTGGATTTTAAGCCGGAAATTGATTGTTTTTTTCATGCTCACTATCTCCATTAAAATAATGTTCATGATGCCAGGAAACTTAGGAACACTGATTGGATTATCAGAATTATCCGTTACTGCTTGATGATTGTTACTGGATACTTAGGAACGCTACAATTGAATGGTTTGAATATTCAACTATATCTGACAATGTACAGGTCCAATCTTGCAGAGAAATAAATGACATTATTGCAGCAAATCGATGCGAATCATACTCTGCCCAACTTCCAAATGCTTGAATGAATTTAACGGTGCATCTAAGAAACTGATTTAACTTTCAAAGCTTTAGTAACATGAATTAGCAAGAAACTGAAGATTTGCTAGCGTTGAGACAGTATTGCTACACTTTGCAAAGCATGCCAAGAAATGGAGATCTGACTTTAATTTTGCTTGTTTTGTTTTTATTTTTGCCTTTAATTTCATGAAAATTGCAAATGGACCTTTTAATAAATTCTTGAAAACAATACGAATGCATGTTTTTACGCTTAACACTAATTTGTTTTCTTGAAGTCACTTTGACATCCATCGACGATGAAATCAGTGCAGGCGACAGGTTAACACACACTTTCTTTCTTTTGCTCGCATTTGTACTTATTCTCGCATCTTACATTTTACAATGCTCTCATGAAGTTTTCATACAGGATTTGTACTAAGTTTTTTCAGGTTTCGGAAATGATCACATTTTCCTGCTGAAGTGATTTTCAAAGATCACAGAACTTTTTGAGAAACATGCTTTCATAAATAGCTTGAAGGAGCTATAACTCATCATAAACATCATGATGTTTGTGCCTCTTGATTTTTTCTTTTACACAGCGACCATGCTGATACACCAGCATTTCCACTTTTTCCATTATCCATGCTGTAACACTGTAACATTTCTCCTTCAAAGCCGATTGACCATCCTTGTGTTGAAGCCCATTTTCCATTACCTTATCTTTCACGACTTCATGCACATTTATTTTTATGAATCGCATACATTCATTTATCCTTTTCAGTTTATTTTCCTTCTAGTTTTCCTTCTGCATAAAACTTATCCCCTTTCCATAATTACATTGCCTTTCTTTCCTTGCCATGTTGATCCACACTGCTTGTCCGTGAGTTCTTTCCACTTATAGTCCTACCAAATCTCTTTGTACAAACTCACGTTGATTGATGTGGGATTCCTTAAGGCCCACCTTTCAACAAGTCTTGCCCCATCGACCTCAGCACCTTATCTGGGAAATAGACTAGAGTTCCTTTTGGGTACCTTGAGACTTCCATGCCTTAATGGCAAGTTCTCTCTCTGACAATCATGGGAATACATCAATGTCCCTTGATCGTCAAATCTTGCAAATGGCTCGACGTCAACCCCTCTATTCGCATTTCGCAAGATGTACTCGGGTACCTTGGCACTCATTGACATCAATGGTGAGTTTGCCTCACATTGGTTAACAGCATGCATCAATGGCCGGTAATCCAATGATTTCTCTTCATGCTCAACATCAACACATTCTTTCACATGATTAGACTTGTACCATCAAGTTTTGTAGCAGGTGAAGACTATACACTTTTTCACGACTCCCTCAGCAGTTACAGTAGCATGAATTCTGATCTATGAGAGTACCACAGTTCCACTTTCAGCCTTTAACTTTTCCATCATTCAGCATCATCAGTTCAGATTCCTTCATTTCCCAAGATCCAGTTACAGCAACATCAGCATTCACAGTTACATTTTCATGATCCTGCTGTAGTAAAACCTTCCATGTTCTAGCAGTTATGTCAGTTGCAGTTATAGCAGTTGCAGCTACGACACCACTCACGTTTTCATGATTCAGCAGCAGCAGTAGCTACATTCCTATTGCATAGTTCATCATTCTTGGGTAAGTGGAAGTATGTTGTTTTCTAATATTTAATCATGCAATTCCTTATATGCTGACTTGAATATTTTGGAAAATTCCCTCATCATGCTCCATTTCCTTTCATGACCCACGCCAAGTTGCATGAGGACATGCAACCAATTCAGTTGGGGGGGGGACTATATTCGCTACCTATTCACTGCCGTGATTCCATTTCTTCACCACTATCACTCCATTTTTTTTTTCTCTCATTCACCATTCACCAAAATTTCTTTTCCAACGATACTTTGTTGCACTTTGCTTCATACGCATTAATATACATATTGGCATGCTTCATGAATATTACAAAAGGGCTTTCTTATGCACATTGATAGCTTATGATTTCCAGTGAGTGTTTACATTATTATTGCAGCAAGAGAACAGAAAACGAAATGAATGTTGTTAACACAAGAACCAACATTCTTTGTATTCATGGTTGTCACACAAGAACCAACCATAAGAAAATGTAAGTTGTTACTCATGCCCTTCACATATCCTGGAAACATTCATTATTAAAAAGACATCATCATGTAAAGCCAAAGTTCAGATGCCAAAGAGATCCATGCATGGTTGCATGAGGACATGCAACAAGTTCAGTTGGGGGGATGTTGGGACTTAGAAATGTCGTATTTCCATCCACCTTTCCCTTCACTATTCCTTACATCTCATCATCCCATTAACCTTTCATTATATCATTTTCATAAATACGTTGGGTTTCACCTTCTTATTTTCCACTTTATTCATTTTTTCATTATAAGTGAATTTATGATTAAATATTAGAAAATATACATGTTTTTATATATATCTCAAGAATGTGTGAGCTTTGTAATGTGTAGGAGAAATGTGAAGGATTAATTCTAAGAGACTTCTGGAATATCTCCTCCACCATATTAAGGAGATAACTATTCAAGCCTATTCCTAAGGAGAAGATCATGGACGATTTGGTTGGCATATCTTATTCAAGATATGTGAGAGATGTGTGGAGGATTCAAAGGGATCATGTCTTGTAATAATGGGAAAGTAGTTGAGAGTGGTTGAATGAGATGGTTAACTTCTTCATGTATATAAGAGAGTGATCTCTCTTCATTTGGGAGGAGCTCAGGAGTTCATAAGTTCATAAGTTCAGAAGTTCATTAGATTAGTTTTTGAGTTTGGAGAGATAGTCTTGTAATTAGAAGAAGGGGGATTCTTAATTGTGATTCATATTCTTTTATTGTATGCTTTCATGATTTTTCATTTGATTCTTGTAATGTAATTTGAGATAGCTTTATTTTTGTGAGCTCACATATGTTGTTTGTCATTCAAACTCTTCACATGTTGTATTGCTTTTCCTTTATGCAATTTCCTTCTTTCATAGTTAATGTTTCAATGCCTTCCTAGATTAATTTGATTTCAATAATTTAGATTAGATTAGTTCCACTTCAGTCCTGCATATATAGTGCATGTTCTTCGTAAGCCTACGAACCTCAGATTGACAAATTAAATGGTTAGGCAAGTACTACAACAGAATTAAACGACAATATTTTCACCCAACATCTCTCTCTCGACAAGGGTCTCTTTCTGCTATATCTCACCAACAAGATATTCAGCAATTCTCTTCATCCTTTCAGCTATGATTGTTCAGCTAGTTCATCAATTGGAGATGGCTTTATTTATAGAGGGAAAAGAGGAGGTTGGGCTCCCTACAATGGTGGAAGGGAGACCTTATCCTTTGGGAGGTTTCCCCAAAAGGTGGAAATAAGAGGCCAAAGGAGGGTGGTCATAGTTATTTAGTTGAATGACTCAGGCTAACTCGCCCACGAAGTTGTTATGATGGAAAGTTCGCCTCTATTTTTATAAAACATTCCAAAAATAGCTTGGCGTGCATAGCTAACTGGGACAGAGCACCAATGGGTGCAAGTCCTAGTGTTAATATTCCTAATTGGCGCCAGGGCATAACGGTCTACGAGCGCCAACCCAAAAACATGTTTTTCTGATGGTCTGCTTAGGGAATTGCCAACAGAAGGAATGTTTTCCTCATGGCAAGGGATGTAATGATGGTATTTTCAAGGCATGACACTTTGTGTTAGTCACAAAAAATGTTCTCCAATGTGCAGGATGGGGATTGCAAGGACAGTGACAAAATGTTGTGTAATAGATGCCCCCTAAAGCATGAGGTCCGAGAGAGAGGGAGGGGTGAAATGCTTTACGAGAATGTGTTCGAACAAAAAACCACTATTGAAAGATCTGCAAGTGCAAATACAACTGATATCTCTGATACATGAACATGTGGCATCGGCGCAGCCATCCATAATAGAGTACATAAAACTAAGATCTGAGGTATGGACACGGCCATCCGACAATAAGGATCAACAAATAGACTCAGGTATGTTCATAGCCATCCAATCAAAAGAGTCATGAAATAAGTCATGAACAACCACAATATCTTTTAGCCTAGATCTTATCAGACAAAACCCATGGTCTTCCGCTCCATCTCGACCCGAATGAGTACAAATTCAAGCATGCGAATATGTGCGTTTAATTCAAACATGAAAGAAAGTCACCTGATTACCAGCCAATAATGAAATTTGTTAACAAGAACGAGAAAAACCACCAATAATGACAATGGCTCTCAAGGTAAAATAGGTACAATCCATGGAATGTGAACAGTGATATGGCATCAAACACCTACAGAGTCACTCGATCAAAGGCAAATGATGTGGACCTATCATCAAATGCGAATAACTTGCCATTGAGGCATGCAAGCTCCAAGGTACCGGAAAGGAGTCTCTAGGTCAACCTCCTGGATAATGAGTTGAATTCGACAGGAAGTGACCCAGTCAAAGGAGGGCCATAATGTTTCCCACATCAATGACACGAGACAGAGGAACATAATGATAGTGAATCAAGACCAAACAGAGGATCAGAGGGAGGCTGAAAACTGCAGAGGAAAACTTCTCTTGAACATATCAACGACACAACTCTGGATTTGGCAGTATTTGACATCAAGGGATCTGAGGTCATGATGACATGGAAAAGAGCAGATGAGAGGTCAAAACAGATTACCCAAACCCATGGAGGAAAAAATTAAGAAATGAGATGTTCCCAACTCGACACGAATGCAAATGAGTGTCATGTTCAAGAGCGACATACTGTCGACACAACTATAAACTGGTTCCATTTTCCCCCACCATTTCTGGTGAGTACCCCAATTATTTTTGGAAAACAAGCTTGAAGGGGATAGCATATGCTTATGATATAAGTTTTTCCTTCGGATAAATCCATCCTAGTACATTTTACGAGCCCTAGGAAGGAGGAACTCGGTGAACTTCATGGTGACGATGTTTGATGTCATCAGGGTTTAATGAGTCTAAAAAAGGAAGAACTCAGTGTATTTTCATATTTAGAGAGTTTGAAAAGAAGAAGAAAAGAAAACTCCAACAGGTCCCTTTTTGTAGATAGTCCCTCAAATCCTAAAAGGTAGAAAACAATATCCGAGAGAACCTCTTAGTCACAATAGGCTAAGGTATTCCTTTTTCGTAAATAATCCATCCCAGCCCGAAAAAGGGGTAAACGTATACTGGGTAGATATCAATTCACAGCCATTTAACGAGTTCAAAATGACAAGAGTCTCAGCAATATTTTCAATTTTAGAGAGTCAAAAAAGAGCTGAATGATGACTCCAACAGTGAATTTTTCGTGTTTTTACCGAGTTCGAAAAAGTATAAAATACAATTTGTTAATTCATCATTGTTACGTAAAAAAATTTTTTGTTGCACAAGAGATGCACGTAAAACCATTTCTCAAAATATTATGGTGAAATAATCGAAAAACATGTCTTAAAACCTAATTAGGGTTCTAAAAAGTTATAAAATTCCAAAAATGGTAAAAAATAATTACTTTTCACTTTTACCTCTTGTGGATCAATAGCTACCCATTTTACACTGTGATTTTGCAGCGGCGATAGCGGGCAATCCGGCAGACCAATCTCGGATCCGTCAATTCCAGGTAAGAGTTATCATTCCTCCCTACATTTTGATTATATTTTCATTTCCTGCAACCCCAAATTTGGAAATCTATGGGGGAAATTGTAAAAATTAGGGCCCGGCGGTTGCCACGAGTATTGGGCACGGACTCACGCCAATTGCCCAATATTTTGAACTAGGGCGTGCCAGTTGGTGTGAATGTTTCTAAAATAGTCGCGCCAACCACACAAACCATCTTAAGCTCATAATGCAAGAAAATAGGCCCATTTTCACCAATCAAAAGCTTTTATTTTGGCTAATGCTATTCATATGAACATGTTTTCAAGTGTGAAGCGGAAAAATGGTGATCAAGTGGAAGGAATGAGAACATAGTGAAGAAGACAAACTTGCCATGGAAAATGAAAGATGCATGGAAGCTCTTAGATATTGTGGGCTCAAGAAATTCTTCATGACACCATGCCTCAAAGCTCAACCAGAGCTGCTACAATACTTAATCAGTAACTGGGATGAAGATCAAGAAAAATTCATTGTTCGTGATCAAGAACTTGCTTTGAAGTCTCCGACATTTACTTCATAACAGGGTTGTCGCAGAGGGGAGTAGTACCAATCCTGACCGGTACCCGACCCACAATGGAGAACATGAGCATGGTAATCAATAGGGTATGTCTAGGGGCACGAAAAGGGTCAGGAAGCGGGAAGGTGGATATCTAGACTATCCCGGACTTGGCACTAAGAGTAGTGTTGCATACCATCACGCGAGCTGTAGGATCGCAAGCACTGCACAAAGTGACAAAGACACAGCTACTTCTTGTTGTAGACTGTCTGACACCAACCCTCTACAATTAGGCAGAGGCAGTAATAATCAACATGAAACATCAATTAACGAAGTGAAAGAAAACCAAGCTAAAGTAGTTTGGCTACAGGTCCATTCTAGTATCGTTCATCTTGAAATGATTACCATTCTTTCAATGTCAGGAGGTTCTGGTCCCGACACCACCAACTCAGGAGCCACGGATGGCCCATTGGGCAGCTCTGATGCTAAGGTCAAGGGGCGGTCAACATATGTCCTAGAGAACGGAATTTTTTTATTAGCTCTACCGATAGTTGATCATCATGGAGGATTGGCCCTACTCTGGCACAAATTTCACTAGTGATGTAGATCTCCCACTCCTAGAAGGAGAGGATTAGGATGAAGTACTTAGTAAGACTCATTTTTATTTTCATGAGTATTATGATTTTTTTTTGTTACGCATGTTCTGACATTAAATCCATGTGATGCAGATGTTGGCCCAGAAATGCCTGCAGGTATGTGCCCAATAGCGAGGTGAATTCCTCGTGACTTTGATGTGGCCCCTGAGGGAGGTGAGTAGGAGGAAATCATATGCAACCTGGAGGGAAACTCCTGTGGGATCCCAGATTATGCGCAATTCGATGATGTTCCTTGTGCATGCCAGAGACACACTGCAGGGGTGTGAAACCGCTTTCATCGCTTGCTGAGGTGGCTTGTATGGGCAGTGACATGCTATCATGAGCGTCATGCCGAGTAGACACCTAGGTTTTATTTCCGGATTTTTTGAGAGACATGGTGTCTCAAGATGTAACAGAAACACACATGTTTTTTGTACTTATGATGCACACTGATGTAAACATTTGATATATATATATATACATCTATTTTCCTGTTACGGATACTATCATGTGATGATTATTTTTACAAATTACGCAAATGTTTATCTAATACAATGTTAGCCACTGTATCAATTAATGCATTCATTTTCCTAGGAATATGCTGATATGTAATGTAATCAAAATTTCTTTCCAGCAAACGAACACGTAAATACAACCTTAAAATTTGAGGGTTTCTAACTGAATAATGTTCATTAAGTTGAAGAATGACAAGCTGTGAGTATATATTTACAAACAATGCATGAATGTCTAGGGTAATCGCCTTGGTTAATAGTTCAATGACAGCACTATACTCAATGAAATTTTTTGTAGTTCTTCCTAGAAAAATACCTTGAAGATATACCAACTCACTAGCAGGATCATAAATCACCCAGGTTGTTAAAGACAAGTTTTGGGTACTGCGGGAAGCACCATCCACGAAACTGACATAAGGGGTAACAAACATCTTAACAACAAACAACGACCCAATAAGCAGGAAAATTCTCACAAAGGACACCAAGCCAAAAATGTAAAAAAATGAAAAGAACACCTATATACACAAAACATGCACAAATGACTCATGCATAATGTTTTTGAAGATACAACCCATTTCTGGGCTGATCCAAAGGATGACCTTCGTAATCAATGAGCTCATAGGCCCCATTCCACAAGACACGTTTAACAATGTAGGGCCCATGCCACATGGGTTGAAATTTACTTGCCCCCAGGTTATCATGAGCATGTTCATACAGGAGGAATAAGTCTCCTTATACGAAGGAGCGAGGGGAAAGCAACTAGTCAAAATGAGCTTTGACCTTCTTCTTTTGTGCTTCAATTACTAAAGCAGCAAAGCGGTGAGTTTTGTCTGACCTTTCTAAGTAGAGAAGACGCTCTTCTTCTAGTGAAACTTTCGGCAGTAATTCAATATCCAACTTGAGCGAAGGTATTTCACACTCAATCAGATGGGTAGCTTTTAGACCGTAAAAAATTTGAAATGGGGTGAATCCAGTCGCATCCTTAACTGAGGTTCAATATTCCCAAAGAGGCTAAAATAACATGAGATGCCAGTTTGATTTGTTCATCCCAATCATATGTTGAAGCATGGTGATAAGAATTTTATTCACAGCTTCAACCTAGCCATTGGCCTGAGGATAGTATGGCATTGAGTTGTCATGACGCAGACCCAACTTAGAAGTCAAATCCACCACCATATAATGCCGAAAATGGGAACCATGATCGGTAATGATTGCTTGAGGGACACCAAACCTAGAAATGATGTGATTGAATATGAACTAAGTTGTTGTCTTATCGTTAGCCTTAAGTGTAGGCATTGCTTCAGCCCATTTGGTGAAGCAATCAACGGCTATGATGATATAAGCATGCCTCCTAGCCGAGTGAGGGTTACACGTCATAAAATCGATGCCCCACTTCGTCAAGGGACCAACAATAATGACTGGGTGGAGATGTGAAGGTGGCGCATGCATCTTGCACTGGTAGATCTGGGAGTCATGACATTTACGAACAACAACAATGTAGTCCTTGAAGATGGTGGGCCAGAAATACCCGACACAAGGAATTTTTTGTGCAGTAGCATAACCATACATGTGACCTCCATAGGCGCCACTATGGTAGTCATTCAGGGCTTTCTCAGCCTCCTTGAGAGTCAAACACTGGCAAAGAATAGAATCAACTCTGATGCGGTAGAGGGTATCTCTGACTATACGATAAGGTTGTGATTGATGGCGGATGCGTCGGCAAGCATCCATTGTCATCTCAGATATGAAGGTATAAGTCTAAAGATATACGATGATATCACCGTACCAAGGATTGAGGGTGTTGATCATAAAAAGTGTATCATCTGGAATGCGTTCCTCTGAACCAGACAGAGCGGAATCAGAGGGGAGGAAGCAGATAAGATCGACAAAGACTAATTATTTATTCGACTTGGCAGTAGCAAATTCCAAATCGAACTCTTGCAGGATGACAATCCACTTTGAGTACTTGCCCCCCAGCAATTTTCGAGACAATATGTAGATCATAGGGTTGCAGTTAGAAATCACAGTCACTGTACACAACAAAATGTAGTGAAGAAAATGTTGAACTGCTTGAACAGCAGCCAACGCTAACTTCTTGACATGTGCATATCATGTTTCAGTATCGAGAAGGTTACAAGACAGATAGTAAATAACATGTTCGTCACTGGCATCATCATCTTGTACCAAAACCATGGCAATCGTTTTGAAAGTGGCAACCAAATAGAGGGAATAGTCGCGATGATAATTTGGAGGACGCAATAAAGGAGAATTGACAAGCAATGTTTTTAAGGCATCGAAAGATTTACGAGCGATCTCATCCCAAAGGAATGGGACACCCTTCTTTAGTAATCACGTGTATCCTTTAGCCACTTCGGCATATTTAGGTATAAAATGGCGTGTTAGGGTCCTATAATAATAGGGTTCATAATTTTTTAATTGACTTTGATTAGTCTTGTAAATATGTACATACCTTGATTTCTACAAGTTGTTTTCCCATATTTGAAAATAGTAAAAATGAAAAGAGGGTAAAAATTCCTAAAAGAAAAATCAAAGGACTTGAAAGGAAAAGATAAAAAAGAATAAAAAATGGACCTAGAAAAAAAAAAACAAAAAAAACAAAAACAAAAAAAAACAAAAACAAAAAAAAACAAAAAAAAAAAACAAAACAAAAAAACAAAACAAAACAAAAAAACAAAACAAAAAAAACAAAAAACAAAAAAAAAACAAACAAACAAACAAAAAGAGATAAGAATAAGACATGAAAGTGATGCAAGTCAAAATGCCACTATTATTTACTTTTACTGCAAAAATAATGATTATGTGCAGCTTGTTAAAAATGCCATAATCCATGATGAGTTAAATAGTTTAATCTTAACTTTTTCATGCTTTAAATTTCATGTTTATAGATAGAGAATAAAGATCTGTCAAACAATTTAAACTTGAAAAATCAGTAGATATGTTAGAGAATAAATGAGAAGCTCAACAGTTTAATCTGAGCCCTCGGATGAAATAAGGTTAGAAATAGATAGTTTCATGTTTAAAAGAAAAATGGATTTAGGGTTGCAAGCTTAAATGCACCCATGCAAATAATTAAAAATGGTAGAATAAATGATGGGTAGGTAGAAAGAAGTTGCACAAGGCATGGATAAATATTATCTGGCAAATTACTCATTTCCCTCCCCTCAAAGTATTCCATTATTAAAAACCTTCAGTTATAAAGCCTCAGAGCATTTATCTGACTTTTGTTGGGATCAGACCCAAGGCTTAAAGATAGATTGCTACTAAGTATTGGATTCCCTTCATAAAAACCCTTTTCCTCAACATTATCATCCTTTTTCCTAAGAAAAAATCCTTTTTCCTAAGTTAAAATACTTTTTTTTAGGGAAAGTAAAAAATCCACTTAACTAATTTCATTTCATACAAAAACATTAAAAAAACCCACAAAAATGCATTATCTTAAAGTATAAGTGTGAAAATGTGTAAAAAGGTGCCAACATTATGAAAAATGTGCCAAAACACTTAAAACACATTTTACTTAGTGTATTTATATGTATTTATGCTCATCATATTCATTTGCATATTAACTTTTAACTTATTTTATTAATTCCCTTATAATACCCTACCCCGTAGTTATATTAATTCACTTTATTAAAATACCCAAAACCCACTTTATTAATGTTTAACCTATGGTTTTAATACCCTCGTGATATAATCCCCAACCAATGGTTATAATACACATGTAAATCACTTATTTGCTGTGTAAATCACTTATTCGCCTATCCCATTAAACATCTGAACTATATGTTAAAACCATGTTTTAACGTATAAAGTTAACCCCGCCACAAATAAAGTATCTCAGCGGCCCCAATCCCATCTACCGAGCAACTTCGCTGACAAATCATGATTGTTCGCATCTCCTCTGCCAGATCCGACGAACCACAAGCCGTATCGCAATTTCAATAATGCGACGATTAATTGATTTTGGATTTGCGATATGGGCGGTATTTCCTTCCTCTCTCTCCTCCACACGTCCCTTTATCACTGGATCGCATTCGTTTGGGTCAAACCATTTACCGCCTTCCCATGTTGCGATAGCCGCTTGGTGGTATTCAACCTCCCCGTGCCAAACCACTTCCCATTTGAAATGACCAGCATTAATTGCAAACACTGTTTCAACTTAATTTCCTATAAACAACAAATTTATGTGTGCTTAAACCTTTTTTCTCTGGATTTTCACTCATTTGACTATTTTTGATTGAATAAAGATGCTGCCGCACTGTTTTCCTGCACAAACAACAAAATTTAGTCAGAATTCTTTGCTTCGACCACTCAAACACTCCAATTCATGTTTTAAGGACCTCAACCAATATTTTGAAAGCTCCCCGACGTCCCAGAAACCTTTTCTCCCAATCAAATACCTAAAAATAACAAGTATTTTTCATAAAACAAACCTATCTCTCCATGAGAAGAGTTATATTCCTGAATTTTAGCCTTCTATAAGCCTGTTTTCCTAAAGATATTCCCTTATTTCTCCTTTGCTGAAAAAACCCTAATAAATTTACAGTTTCTGAAAACTGTAAGTTAATTTTAAGAAAATTTTGATTGTTTTAATCATTACAGACCTCCAAAAAACCCTTTGAATGATTCAAAATCCTTTGCAAATGTTTAGAATCCTTTTATGCATGAATTAAACTGTTTTAGGTCTATTTTATCCAAAAAAGAGTAGTAAACCCTTGTTAAACCTTTCCTGAGTCTAAAAAAGGTTTAAAGATTGATTTTTGAGCAGAATTGAAGATTTGAAGCAGAATAAAACCTAATTTTACTTATTTTTGTTCAAAAGAGACCTCTATCATACCAAAAATACCTTTTGTAAATAGTCTAAGCTTACAGAAGTGTACAAAATCCTAAAAAATAGAGTTTTAACATCCAAAAGGTTAAAATTGTCAAAAATTAAACCCAGAAATGGCTTCTAAAAGCACCTTAGTTGTCAATCCACTACAACCTCCTGTTGTAGATGTTGAACACACCCCTTTAGCTGATGTTGACTATAAAATAGTTGATCCAGTAATTGAATTCAATCTTCTTTATCTCCACTGCTAGAGTCTAGAAAAATATTTGCATCCGGCAGTTGAAGTAAAAATTTGGGAGTCCAATTTACCCAAATATGTAGTTCCCCATACCCATCAGTGTCCAGAGGTCATTATATTGTGTCAAGCTCACTATTCCCCTAACCAAAGAGCTATTGTTAATGCTGATAAAGAATTATTATTCACTATCACTGTAGAATCTATAAATCAAATGCTTCAGTTACAACCAGAGCCAAATGCAGTCCCATTATCTATAGAGACCCTTGCAAAGCTTTATCTGGATTTAGATTTCCCTAAAATATTTCAAATCTTTCAACTATTCATGCCTTCATATGTTGAAATCCCAAAAGTCAATCCTCCATATTCATCCTCCAAATTCCATGACGAATCAAGACATGTCATTTCAATGTTGTCTTTTATCCTTTGTTACTTTACTGATGAGCACACTGATGAGTCTATACTTGGTTTTCTATCCACTTTTGTGCCTGGTCAACCTCCTTCTGTCATTTATAACTATGATAAGTATATAGCTGATAATATTCATGATCAGCTTGTGAAACTTCCTACTGAAGGAGTATTTAGGTATACATCCTTCCTATTTCATATGTTCCTATACTTCTAGTCAAATAAATTCCCAATAACCCTTCAAAACTTGGATGTAGAGGGAAATCCACTGTCAGTTATTTTCTGGACTTATCTAATCAGAAAAGAATCAATAAAATTCACTTATGTATATTTCACAGATTGGTTTATTTATCCATTGATAAATATGCTTACAAATAGTGTATAGCCAAGGATAAGTATTGATATTAAGAAATTTTTAGAGCTATCAGAGCAAATCAGAACTGGTGATTGGTATCTATACCAAAACCACACAGAGATTAAAGCCTATGGATCAAACCTCTTGCCCTACAAACTGCCAAAATATGTGTCAATGACAGTGTTTGCATAAAAATATATAAGACAAATTCTAAAATCAGATTCTATAAAATTTTTGGATGCCAAAAAGTAGACTCAGTTCAAGTTGAAAAAAAAAGTAGCACCTTTCGTATGCAATCACAGGGAAGCAGGTGTAGAGGCAGCAAAATAGTTTCTGGAATATAAGTTTGAAGAAATTTTCTTATGGAACTATGATCCTCATGGAATAATCAGTAAGATGAGGGTAAAATTCAAATTAACCCCTTCTATTCATGAAAATAAACTTGGAATTGAAGAGTTTGCAAATCAAGTAGAATGGTTGGAAAATACATTAATAGAAACAATCAAACAAGGTGATACTAGTCACACTTTGAAGACTGTAAATCAAGAGGATAGAACCATAAAGAAAAATAGAGAAGAAAGCTCGTATACTGCTGAAACAACCACAAGAACCAAATTTAAGCTCAGGTATAATAATAAACCTACGATTAATCTAGTAGACAAAGAGAAGGAAATAATTGAGGTTTTAGATGAATAAAATCTAGAGAAGAACATGGATACTACAACAGTTATTGAAAATGAGCAACAACCTATTACTTCTAACATATAGGTGATTGAGAAATAGCAAAGCATGTGGAATATTCATAATTATCCCAAGCTAATAGAAATATTCAGTTTTTTTTTGTTTTCGTTTCTCATGAATAAAATTGTAAACGAGGATCAATAAAACTCCTAAATTAGAAAAATTAATCAATGCCCCATGTGAACAATGCTAAATCTGGGCTACCTTAATAAAACACCCTTATGTGTGAAAGGAATTAAGACATTTGACTGGGTCAACAGGACCAAATCAACAACGTTGTCTAGATGCAATGAACCTCCTAGATGCACAACGTAGTTTTAGTTGGAGGTTACACATGTGAATGGAGCTAAATCATTGAGATGGTTTATGGTTTAGCAAGATTTCTATCCTATAAAATAAGGACGATGACAACAAGGGAGGGGTTGTTGATTGATATTATATTTCTGAATATATTTTCTATTTAGACATATATCATTCTCTTGGTTGTTTAGCAGAGAATAGTGTTGTTAGCATTGGATGTTCCTGAGCAGGAATCCCACCTCTTCCATTGAGTAGCTCAAGAAAGAGTCTTGTACATCTTGTCCACTATCAAGCATCTGGAAAAGCTTCATCTTCCAACTAAAACGTATATCTTTTTGAGGGTTTGGTTGTCCTTGTAAGTTGCAACAAGTGGAGGCTAGATTTATTCAGATCTAGGCCAATCTAGAGCTCCTTTTCAGTGGAAGAGTCTTCTATCCCATTGGCAAGAGTGTTATAGACCTTTGGAGCTTCAGATCTACATCTTGGCATCAAGCCAAATTGTTCTTCAAGCCTACAGTGCAGTCCCTCTTCATGTACTGCGTTATCTGCAAAGAGGAAAGTTGCAGGGGAGTTTTGGAAACTATTGAGGAGTGATCTCTAGTGTTTGGGATCTGCCCTTCACTGTGGTGATCCATGGATTTCTATTCTTATCCATGTCATATTCAAATATGATCTGAATACTCCTGTATATGCTTCAAAAATTCTGAATAGATATGTAGATCTTCTGCATAGAATCTCAGATCTACTCCTTGTGCTTCATGTATTGCTGAAAACCCCAAGGGATATGTAAATTAGAAACACTATAGTGTATGGATCTATCATAGATTTGACTGTTCATGCATCATCTTGTCCTAGATCTAAGTTTTAATCCACTGTTGTAGTATACTCAATAAAATAATGTTTTCAAGCCTTTTGTAGTCAATATATGTGTTGCAGCACCTCTTATTGAGGAATTTCTTCCATTTTTTTCTTTTGTTTCATATTGTACAATGTATGGGCCTCATTATGGATCTGATATGTTGTTATATACATAAATTTTGAGCCTCCATGTTTGCCTCCTGCTACTGCTTAGCCAAACTGCATTATTTCTGAAGCAGTTTTGTTGCCTAGTGTTGCAGTCCCATTTTTGGGCATTTTCCAGCTGTACTAGGTGTGGGAGATCTGTTTAACCCACCTAGAAGGATTTTTTTTTATCCCCTCTTGGATTCAGGTCTTAGATATTTAGATCTAAGGGATCCAAGGGTTGTTTTGCAATCCTGTAGCGTACATTCCCGAGAAATGTGTTTTTCAGGCATGCCTTGCTAACAGTCCCTATTTGGGGATATTACAGCATGGAAGCATCTTCATCACAGCGGGCAGAGGATACAAACCTTGATATCAAAGAAAAATATAAGCACATCAAGGCCAAAAATGAGGAGATAAATAATGAAATTTATTCACAATATCTGAAGCAGACTCCAGGAAATCAAAATAGGCTACTCTCAGCCTTTGATTATGCAAATAAGAAATTGATAATGTCAATACTTCAACCTACAGTTAAAACACCAAAAACAACAACAGATTATAAGAATGTTGACTTTGAAGTACCAGTAGAAAGCATTCATCCCTTAGATCAAATTGAGTTCCACAAACAAAGCTCAGAAATGTTATATTCTACTATGACCACAAAGGTAACGAGTGCCCAGAAACTCCAGAACACTATGACAAATTTGAGAGATCAGATTAGGATTGAAAAAGATTCTCCTTATGCTAAAGACACTAGAATCAAGTCTTTATAAGAATTGGTGATTGAATTAGGATATGACCCTTCTAATATGAAAGTTGCAGAAGAATTGGTGAAGAAGAAAAATGTTGATATTGCAACACTTAGAAAGAAACTTAAGCTTCCTCCAATAGAACATCCACAGGCTACAGAAATTGTGCAGGAGGAAAATAAAAAAGATGATATGATGAGTCTGATACTACAAATCACAGCACAGATCAAGGAAATGGAAATTGAGATGGACAAGCTTGTCTAAGAAAAATAAGTTGTAAAAACTCAAAATGTTCCTCCTACAGTCATTCCCATGGTAACAACAGCAGTTCCTTCAACTCTAGCAGAGGAGTTGGTACCAAAAGTCCCATTAGCCATAGCTATGCCAATTACTTCTTCCACTACTCCTGCTATAGAATCTTCCACTTTAGCAATGCAACAGACAGATGAGTCCAACAAACTCATTAAAGCCCTGGAAGAGATGTCAATACAGAATAATGAGATCAATGTATTGAAAGAGAAAATCAAAAACTTGGAATATGCCAAGAAATTAGCACAAATAAATGCTAAAATAGAGGAACAAAAGGCCAAAAGGTTAAGTGAGCAATTAAAGAATGTAGAAATAGAATTAACCTTAAAAGAGCACATGGCATACATTAAGAATCAAATATGATCCAAAATAATTGAGTCAATCAATGATACTTGGCCTTCCATTCAAGTGATATATGAACAAAAAGACTTAATCAAAGTAGCCAAAGAAGAAATTTTGAAGACAAAGGAAGAGCTAGGTGCTAAGCCTGAAGAAACCCTAGAAATAATCAAGTTTATTAATACTAAAAACAAGAAAGAATTGGATCATATAAGGATAACTGACAGAACTGAAATAATTCTTGAGGTAAGGAAATTCATTTCAAATAAAAACTTGATGAAACAGATGGAAGAGAAGTGTCAAAATATGGACATAGGCATAACTAGATTCATGGTTAAGTTTGAGATCTTAAGACAAAGAGGTCTTACAAACATTCTTGTTCTTAATGATAAAATATAAGCAAGAAGATTACAACAAGAAGATCAGATATTTTTCCAAAGAACAAGTGAACAAGGCAGATTTGCAAGGAGTACCTATAGGCAAAGTGTTGCAAAAAAGTGTTGAAGATTTGTTTTATTAAAGCATGAGATAAAACACCTATTTGTAGTCAAGCCAACCTTTTTTAGATACACAGAGGCTGATGAGAATTTCAGAAAACTTACAAAGATTAAATTTCCTGATGAAGAGTTTTGGAAGAATCTCACATATTTACTATAAAAGTCAATTGTAGTGAAAGAGGATGAAAAATAGAGTGTTGTTTTTACACAGTAAAAATAGATTTTTATAGCAATAAAACAATCCAACAGCAGGTTCTAGAGTATCATATGGTTAAATTGTATCAGTGAAAGACTATCAGGTGAAGATAAAGTTCTCAAAAAGATTGAAGATCAAGTGTCGGTGTTAAAGACACATCAAACAACCAGCTGCAGCCTAATTCCAACAAGAAAGATATTTTATTTAATAAATAAGACATCTTGCAAGTTTGTTATGCAGCTGTCACTATCTTTTTGTAATAATAACTTTTATTTCCAAAAAAAAATTCCTAGGACTATTCTAGGATATTTTGTATTAATTTTTTTATAAATACTTCATCCTTTGAAGTATTAGTGCGGAATAAATTTTTGAGGATTTCTATAGTCAATTTTTCTGTACCTGAAGTGTTTTTGTACCAAGTTTTAATTCAGCAGGCTAGATCAAAGCAATAAAGCATCATATTTCAGGAATCATGTGTTGGGCCTCTTAAGTGAAGTACTTTCTTCTGTTCTTTGTTAAATCTTCTTATGTTTTCCATTCATACATAAATGTGTTCCAAATTTTAATGTGAAATCAGGAAGTGATATATTATAATTTGTTAAAAGCACTATGTTATTTACTGGTTTTCATTTTAATGTTTTCTGTTGATATCCAAACTAGGGAACCCTTAATTTCTCCTAGATTTTGATTGACCCCTACCTATTCACTCCTTATCCGGATCAAAGAATCCTTGATTTCTCTTTATCCCGATTAAACCACTTCACCAATCAGCCGCAAAGATCTTAAGTGAATTTGTTATCTTGCCCTGAAAATATTTGACTTTAGACCTTGATCCTGATATGTTTTCTTGACACATTTACTCCATTTTCCCAATGGAAAATCAGATCTATTACTATCCATCTCCTTAAGTGATTTTTCCCACCAAACCAAACCAAATATCAAAACAAATTTTCTCTATATAACTAGCCTAAAATCAAACATAAAAACAAGATTAAATCTTATAGAGAGAGCCCTCTCTGAGCCTTAGGAAGGCTAGATCCTAAAGCTTGAAAGTAGGTTTGTGGTTACCTCTAATATTCTTTAAACTATAAAATAAAAAATCTCACAACTTTGGGAATTATTAGAGTGATAACACGGCGTAGCAAGTTAGCCTTCCCCTATAGAATCTGTAGCTGATGTAATGAGGATAGAGAGGGGAGATTAATCATAGCCTCAACTTTGAGCAGATCGACACGAATTTCGTCTTTGGAAATGATAAACCCTAAGAGTCTATCGGAATCGACGTAGAAGACGCACTTGTGCGGATTCATCCATATGTTATAGCGTCGACAGTGAAGAAATATCTGACGGAGATGGTCAGGATGGTCTCTATGCTTAGCTAAATGAGCCGGATAGTCATCCATATAAGGCTGAATGATGTGCTTAATATCGTAAAAAGCATAGGACATTGCCTGCTGAAATGTAGCCCCAGAGTTTTTCAAGCCAAAAGGGAGCTTTTTGTATGTGAAATTACCCCGGGGACAAAGGAAGGCAATCTTATGTTGATTCGTCAAAAGAATATTAATATGGTTGTAGCCAAAAAATCCATCCATAAGAGAAAAAATCTCACTCCCCGCATAGTCATCAATTATTTAGTCAATAAAGGGAGTAGGATAATGATCCTTAGGGCAGGCACGATTGATATCATGGTAATCAACACAGACACGAATGGTGCCCTATTTCTTATCTACAGGGACAATATTGGACACCCATTCTGTCAAGGGAATTGGATATATAAAACCATGTTTTAGAAGTTTTTCAATTTCACCCTTAATGGCGGCAGCCTTTCTAGGGAGCACGGGACAAAGGCGCTGACGAACAGGCTTCGCACCAAGATATGTTGGAATTTCATGCACCACTATACTGGGATCGATGTCGGGAATTTCTTCATAAGACCATGCAAATACATCACGTAACTTGTGGAAAATTCTAGTGTAAACCTGGACTTCATCTGAAGAACGGGTGACCCCAATATGGATGTTATTGACAACCCCCGGTTTCACGGAAATGTCGATAGGAATCCTTTGAGTGATATTGCTCAAGTTACCCTCTGTAAAAAATATATGTATTAGAATAGGTGTTTGAAGCAGAGGAGAAGGAACCTGAGATGCAAACCTCTCAAGACACGTAGACATGGCCCCAAGGCCAGTCATGAACGAGGAACGATGATGACTATCATCCCACGAAGGATCCTCGAGAGATGTAGTTTCCATGATGGCTTCATCGGAGGGAAATATCTCTTTCAAGAAATCAGGCGAATCTGAATTGCCGAGCCAAGGGGATTGAGAATAAGTGTCAAGAGACATGCCCAAAGGAGCATGATCAAGAGGCAGAGACTCTGAAGCCTAAATAATTTCACAATAGTCAATCTCGATCGGATTTAATGGCATCGAATCTCCAAAAGAATCGATCTGTTCAGGAAAAGGGATGATCCATGGGTTGTCAGACTGAGAGATCATATTAATATAAACAGTGTTGGGTGGAGGAAGAGGAAAAATACCCATGAGGGCAGAATCTTTGAAGAGACCCAGCCCTATGCTCTCGTAGGGTGTAGGAATTTGATCCACATACGGAATTTTGTTCTCGAAAGAAGAAGTGAAGAATGAAAACTGATTGACAGTAATGATCTTTCCTTTGTGCGGGAATTTCAAGACACGAAAGATAGTGGACGGAATGCACAGCATTGCGTGAGTCCAACTGTGAGTGAGGAGAAGATTGTAATTGAGCTTGGCGTCAACTACTCCAACCTAGACATTGACCATCTTCCCTTCTAGAGTAATCGGTAAACTAGCGAGAAAACCAAGAGGTTTAGATTCCCTTCTATCAAATGCTTCAAGATAACTTGGAAATGAATTCAAAGCTGGAGAACCAATGGCTTTCTAGCAGGCAGATGACATGACACACATAGATGCACCCTCGTCCACAACCGCTCGATGGATATTTAGTCCATTAATGCCAACCTAAATGATGAATGCAAGCTGGTGTAGGAAACGTTGATCTAGGTGGATATTGGTGGCCATCCACCTATTCCACTTAGGGCACCACCATTGTATCTTTCATTTTTTCAATTTCGGCACAACTTACTATTTTTAGTAGTTTTTTGGGTCCTGAACTTCCGGAGTCATTTTGAGGCCCTAAACGACGTTTTTTTGGGAAAATCGGGAGCAACATGGGTCCATCAACGGATGTTGGTCACATCAAAAGTTGTAGTCCTCAGATATATATTTCTAATGAGGTATGGTTCACTTCAAATGGAGATCATGTGCCAAAGTTACGTTCCCGGGAAGTTGAAACACCAATTTACCCAAACGGGGCCCATAGTTTTGGCACTTCATCTCCTAGGGTTATGGTTTTGGATGTTTAGGGTTTTCCATTGTTTATAAATAATAAATAGGCCCCCGAGCCTCATTGTAACTCAGTTCAGAGGCCTGTAGCCGCCACATATCTTCTCAGAGATAAGCTACCAATGCCCTAGCTAGTTTATTTCCATTTTGTCTGTAGGAAAATTTCAGTTCTTTGATACTAATGAAATGAAGTGTTTTTTCCACTGCATCTTTGTATTTATGGTTACATGTGTATTTATTTTTATTCCTACATAAATTCGGATCAGACGTGGGACGAAATTCTCCAAGTCGAAAGTGATAAGGCTTGAATCAGTAGGATCAACCCCACTGATCGTAGATAACAAAGCCTTCCGTTGAGACGGACAACTTTGAAGTACTTCTAATGCAGACATTGCAGATGGCACTTGAGCCAAATCCTTAGCAATAATGTAATATTGAGTAGCATGGGCGTTAGGATTGTAATAAGACTTATGGAGTACACCTTTGGAAGGTGGTCATACAAAAGGCTCAATACTAAGCCTTTCAATCCAAAGAGGGCCAGAAACAGGCAAAGGAGGAGGACCATCAATAATCTTCTTCCCCGCTGCCTGACACGGTTCGGTATAATCTTTCGACCGGATAGCGATAGCAATCGATGCAGAACGGTTCATCATGAAAACCTGAGATCCAAATGGGGTAGACGACTGAGGTTTCTCTCCCATCTGGGTCTACTGTGATGGAAAAGGTTCTTTGAGAATGGTCAGAGTTCCTTGGGTGCCTTTGAGCAATCTACTCACTTCGGCTCGTCAAGGACAATCCTTGGTGTAGTGCTCTTCATCACAAATCAAGCAAGGATATTTCGGCTTTCGCTGTGAACCATTGTCAGCACGATATTTTTTAGAATCTTGTTTCGGGGTATCGGCTTTGGCCTTACATTTACCCTTATTTTTTCCCTTGGAAGACTTATCTGCTAGATTGGCCTGAACGGCATTGACTTCCGCGGTTTTAGCAGAATTCGAGGTAGACTAAGAAGTAGTATCATTGGAAGGATTAGAATTTTTGATTCCCAGGGTTCAAAGGATAAGACTTCCGAGAAGTCTGAGATAGGGAACCAATGATATTGTCGAAAAATGGCGTCATCGGTACTTTAGAAGTTCCAAGTTGAGGAGCATCAGGCAAGATATCATACAACGTGCCAGACTGGGAGAACACAAGATCAAGGTACTGGGCATGAGAAATGGCATGTTCTTTAGTTACAAATGCCCCTATAGCAATGTCTTTAGCAATTTTATTAACAAATGAGGTAGTGAACCAATCTGTTAGAAGTTGATCAGGAATATCAAACTTGATCAAGCGACAACGATGTATCCATTCATGAATATGATCTGAGATATGAGTAGCTCGGTCTTGTTTCAACAATGTGAGGAGGTGCGTCCTGGTCTCATATCGAACCAGTAACTAAAAATGCGTAAGAAACACCATGGATAAAGAGTTGAAATCTTGAAATATGCCACGATACAATTCAATGTACCACTTTGCAACGGGACCAGTAAGATTCTATTGAAAAAGACGAAGTCGGATGGAATCGTCAACCCAAGAGTTAGAGGAACACCAAAGATGGTATGTCATAACATGCACTTGGGGGTCTTCTCCGGACTTGCCCTCAAACTTAGGACAATCGCCAGGAATTTTGGTGTGAACTGGAGGCCAATACGGATTATGAAGAATTGGATAATTTTTCAGTTTTGACACATCGGGCAATTCCAAAGTAGCGAGAAACGAAAATTGAGGATTAAAAAGCATTGGAGGTCATTGATAAGGACCGGTGTTAACATTCCACCCAGGCTGGGAGAAATTTTTCCCCCATATGTTTTATCCTAGAGGCTTTTGTCCATAGGGGTTATAAGCTTGATATTTCTACCCATCCTGGGGTTGAGGACCGAGATACTGATTCTGAGCATACCATTGAGGGCCTTGCTGAGCAACATATGGATTTTTATACGGAATGTAAGCATTACCTTGAGGTGGATTATACACCATCTGGGATTGATTTTGAGGGTAATAAGTGAAACCTTGGGGCACACTATATACAAACTGATATTGACCTTGAGGAGGGTAAGTAGTGCCTTGGGGTTGAGCAGGTGGTACCTGCTGAGCAGGTTGAACGGGTTGTTGAGCTGGTTGAACAGGTTGAACCAATTTCTGAGCAGGTTGAGCAGGTTGAATTGGCTGCTGAGGTTGGGTAGGATGTCCCTATGGAGCAGGTTGGCCTGGATACTGAGGGCCACTGGGTTGCCCCTATGGAAGAGGTTGGCCTGATGGTTGCAATGGACCAGGTTGTCGCTGATAACCATGTTGACCCAGAGCAGGACCATAGGGTTGTCCTTACTGTACAAAATTTTGACCTTGCTGAACTTAAGGTTGTTGTTGTTGCACAAAAGGTTGTCCCTGTAGTGGATACATTTTCCCCCCTGGAACATAAGACGCTCATGGTTGATACTGAGGTTGATCGGAAGGACCGTAGGGTTGTCCTTATTGGACCAAAGGTTGACCCTATAAGGGTTGGTCTTGCGGACCGTAAGGTTGTCCCTGAGGACCAAAGGTTTGTCCTTGCTAGACCAAAGGTTATCCATATAAGGGTTGTCCTTGTGGGCCCAAGGGTTTCGCTTGTATCAATGGTCCTTGATGAGGAACGGTCCAATAGGGATCAGTCGGAGGCAGATAAACAACCTGATGAGGATCAATTGGAAGCATATATATGAGATTACCATAGACATCATAGTGATGGGGAGGATTGACAGGAGCTTGGGGCTGTTGAGAACCCTGAGAGTTCTGTTGCTAAACAGCCAACATATACTCATCGAAAGTAAGGCCTCAAGGGAATAGAAGTGGAAGTCATAACCACACTAGAAGCAGGCGTGGTTTCCACAGCATGAGCTTTTGATCTACTCACACTGGGATTGACAGGCCATCTGGGATTAAGAAAGATAGACTTGCGAGTGTGAAAATATCCTGACGACTTATGTGTAACAACCGATGCAGATGAAGCCACGCAAACGGTAGGTTGGACCAGGATAGATGTAACAATGACCAACAAGCTAGGTGTCAAAGGTGACAGTCCTAATGAAGGAAGGACCAAACTCCTTGGACGAGTCGAGGTATTGGATTGTGCTATGGACACAACACCAAAAATAATCTGACTCAAAGTCTGATAACCTAGTGGAAGTGACACCGATTGAGGAGAAGATTGATTAGAAACATGCAGGAGATTTTCTAGGAAAAGTGATATTCCCCTGTAGAAGCAATCATTTCTTCACTACTGATAGGACTTGAAGAATCCATGTCTGACGAAACCATAAGATCGTTGAAAAAGACGGCGAGGACTAGGAGGTAGAGCAGCAACTAAAAATGGTGATCCCGAAGTAAGAGGAGGGAATTCTTCCTCACTCCCAAAACCAGAACAAGCACCCTAAGGAGGCCAATTGAACTCAACTGACTCTTCAAGAGGAGATTAGGTAGCGAGAGGCAAGACAGTCGAGAGGATAGGCTGTGAAAACTCAACAAACCTAGTGGACTGAGGGGTTTTGAAAGAAACGCCAGGAAAATAACTACCACTAGGAGGCAGTGAAGAAGACGATGAAATTGGTGGTTCTGCCACTGTGACAATACTTCAAAACAGGAAGGAAAACGAGATATCCAATTCAAGGCTTCAAGATCAAACTCTAAGGAAATACTAAAACAAGCCAAGCATAAAACTTTTAACGGGTATGTGATAGTAGGAAGTTAATTTTACGACATTAGAACAAAACTTTGTTGTTTCATGTTTTAAGAGTCGAGAAACAGAAAAAAAGATGACTCTAGTCACTTTCAAATTTAAAAGAGCGTGAAAGGACAAGTTCTTGATGATCTCTTCTCTTTTTAAGGATTCACGAAAAGATCAAAATGACTACTCAGGTAATCTAAGCAAGAGGGTGTACCAAGTTTCTGTGAACTGCCATATACGCCTTGGTGATAAAATGAAAGAGAAATGACCATCATACTTCACGTACGTGCAGGTAGTCTCCCTGAATGTTGTGTTTGGTGTATCACGGTCACAGGGTGGCAGACTCGTCTTCCTATGGATAAAGGATTTGAACCTATGGGGGTCTCCCTTTATATACGCGACGGTACGGGGAGCATAAGTCCGTACTAGTGTTGTATAAAGCCAGGTGGTGAACGACAGCTACTAGGTTTAACGACGCCAGAACACATCACTAGCCTAGACCTCTAAAAATGTTTATGTTAGGTTCCAACGCTTCCTTAGATTAATTGAATTTATTTTAAAGTTGATCTTGAATTAATGTTTCAGTTTCAAGGCCCTCCCAAATTTGATCTCAAATTTCCTAAATGCACACTACATGCAAAAGAACACCATTTTCCATTCAATGAATGTTAATTACGAGAAGGATAGAGATCTTTTAGAAATTAGCAAACAATAAAATCATGAGAATAAATCCACTAATGCATCTAATACAACCAATCGAAAAGCGAAAAACTCTTTCCTAGTTCACTAAGAGCTAGTTATGCAAAAGAATTTTTCATTTTCAATGCAAAGGAAAGAATGCAATTTTTTTTGTTTTTTAAATGAACGAAGCACACAATGCACTAATTACACTAAAAATCAAAGTGAACACTAGTTTGGAGCACTGCGAATGTAGATATTTCAAAATGAACAATTCGAAAGTGATACAGACATAAAAAATCAATCAAACCAATGATGCACTCTTTCAAACAAATAGAAATCTTTCAAAATGACCCAAACAAGCAATGTGATCTATGCTCAAAATGAAGAGATGGAGAGTCAAACAAAAACAAAAGTAATCATTCAAAAAATCGAAAACTCAAAGGATCAAGAAAGATAAATACAACTAATCAGGGAATCGAACTGACCAAATAAAAAAGACTCAAACTTCAATCAGAAGGCTCAGTGAGCGAAAGACGCCTAGAAACCCTAGGGATGTGAACTGCACCAATGAGAGAATAGACAAACATTTGAGAAGAGAAAGCCTATAGCAATAAAAAAAACTCCAAAAAACCAATTGCAAATAAAAAAAACAACCCAGAGTCAAGCACAACTGACCAAAAACTCAGCAAAAGGGTCAAACCAAATCCTACAAGATTTGGCACGACTGTGAGGCGGTAATTCGCAGCAAACAGGGGTTGGTGCTACTGAAACAAAAGTAACAAGCGGCAATTGGCTCGATTGTTCAAACAAAACTTGCGCCAATCCGGATAACTATGGGAGGAGATGAACCAATGAGAAAAGGTCAATCTTGACACTCTGGAGCTGAACAGGAGAATTCTAAACAATCAAGCAAGCCAAAAAATATAGACAAGCAATCAAACGACTGACATCGATGGGATGAAAAACTCACACTAATCCCCTGCAGAGTCGCAAACTTGTTGGAAACGTAAATCCCCTCTATGGATAGAGGCAATCCCTCTAGCCCTAGAGTGGGTCTAGCAACAAGGGAACAAGCTAAGGTGTAGGTTCCTAGCTAATGAATGAAATAGGTTGGGGTAGATTGACCTACCTAGAGTCCAACGCGATTGTCACAGGTGTAGTCATGGCAGCCTCTCGATCTCTGTCTCGACAGGTTGCGGTCCTTCAGCAATGATACTCATATTCCTGCATGAAGATAAAAGATAAGAGTGATATACAAGACAATAATTTCATTCGTAGCTAACTAGTCAGTCAAGGAGGACTAAACACTTTGCGTAAAATAAACCATATTAACACAAGATGGGAACCAGACAATACTCATGTATGTATAAATAGAAGAAAGAGATTACAATCGGAGCCTTGACATCACAACCTCCTTTAGTGGGTTTATTCGAAGCGTGTCTCGATGGATCGTCGGGGAATTGGGACGAGGCGAGGACACAAGCCTAAGCTCTCTCTTGACAAGGGTCTCTTTCTGCTCTATCTCACCAACAAGATGTTCAGCAATTCTCTTCATCCTTTCAGCTGTGATTTTTCAGCTAGTGCATCAATGGGATATGGCTTTATTTATAGAGGGAGAGGAGGAGGTTGGGCTCCCTGCAATTGTTAGGATGAATTCTAATCGCAAGCGTATGAAAAAAGCTCACTTTAGCTATGCATAACAAATAGCCCTAACATCAAATATGGCTGCCAATTTCTTTAGATCTACAATTAGTTGACCAAGATAAATGTTATAAGATCTAGATCTATGATTATCTAGATTTTATGCAGGAACACAACAAAATACAGATATAACCATAAGCACAGAGATGCAGTGGAAATAATGCTTCATTTTATTAATAAATGAATGACTGAAATAAGCTTACAAACATAATGGAAACAAGCTAGGGCGTTGGTAGCGTATCTCTGAGAAGAGATGTGGCGTACGCAGGCCTCTTAATCGTGTTACATTGAGGCTCGTAGGCCTATTACATACATAATGGAAATATATGAGCTAGGGTACTGGCAGCGTATCCTCGAGAAGAGATGTGGCGGCTACCAGCCCCTAAACTATGTTACAATGCAGACATGATGGAGATGTGGCGAGCTAGGGCACTGGTAGCGCTTATCTCTGAGAAGAGATGTGTTGGCTCCCAGCCCCCTGAACTATGTTATAATGAAGCTCGAGGGCCTATTTATTGTTGAGAAACAATGTAGAATCTGAAACATCCAAAAACCTAACCCTAGTAGATGAAGCGCTGAAACTGTGGGCCCTGTTTGGGTAAATTGGTGGTTCAACTTCTCTGGGACATAACTTTGGAATCCGATCTCCGTTTGACGCGCTCAATAGCTCGTTAGAAATATCTATCCGAGGAGTAAAACTTTTGAATTAGAAACATGGTTCCATGGACCCATGTTTCTCTCTGTTTTCCCAAAAAACGTCGTTTAGGGCCTCAAAACGACTCCGGAAGTTCAGGACCTGAAAAACTGCTAAAAATAGTAAGTTGTGCTGAAACTTAAAAATTGAAATAAATGATGGTGGGGGTTCAAATGGACTCGGTGGGTGGCCACCAATATCCACCTGGATTATTAATGCCCCAAAATGGCTCCGGGTGTGCAGGACCCGAAAACCTGCTAAAAATAGTAAGTTGTGTTGAAGCTGAAAATTTGAAAGAATTGATGCTACGGGTCCAAATGGAATAGGTGGGAGGCCACTGATATCCACATGGATCATTCCTCCCTCCTTAGGAAGAAATGGTCTCCATTGCGTTAAGTTCCTCCATGGGGAGGGGGGGGGGGTCATTTTTCTAAACTTGGTATTGGATTTGTCCAGGATGTCGCGGACCTGTTGGCGGATGTGCTGGATGTAGATGTGCCACTGGTGGGCAGTCGTTGAAGGATCTGGGAAAATTTATCCAGCATTGCGTTCCTCTGTTTCTCGAGGGCCTCCTCGAGCAAGATTTTGATAGGATCTCCTGCTCCCTCGTCTTTCTTTCTTTCCGCTATGGGGGGGTCGTCGGGGTTGCGAGGTTGAACTCCTTATACCCTGGCTGCGTTGGGGACATGAAAATAAAAATAGAGAAAGAGAATACTGCTTTGATACCACTGATCTAGATTTTATGTAGGAATGCAACAGAATACAGATATAACCATAAGCATAGAGATGCAGCAGAAATAATGCGTCATTTTATTAATAAATGAATGATTGAAATAAGCTTACAAACATAATGGAAACAAGCTAGGGCACTGGTAGCGTATCTCTGAGAAGAGATGTGGCATACGCAGGCCTCTGAATTGTGTTACATTGAGGCTCGCAGGCCTATTATAGACATAATGGAAATATATGAGCTAGGGTACTTGCAGCATATCCCTGAGAAGAGATGTGGCGACTACCAGCCCCTGAACTGTGTTACAATGCAGACATGATGGAGATGTGGCGAGCTAGGGCACTGGTAGCGCTTATCTCTGAGAAGAGATGTGTTGGCTCCCAGCAAATGTCCAAAAACCTAACCCTAGGAGATGAAGCACCAAAACTGTGGGCCCCGTTTGGGTAAATTGGTGGTTCAACTTCCCGGGGACGTAACTTTGGCATCCGATCTTTGTTTGACGCGCTCAATAGCTCGTTAGAAAGATCTGTTCGAGGAGTAAAAATTTTGAATGAGAAACATGGGTCCATGGACCCATGTTGCTCTCCGTTTTCCCAAAAAACGTCGTTTAGGGCCTCAAAACGGCTCCATAAGTTCAGGACCTGAAAAACTGCTAAAAATAGTAAGTTGTGTTGAAACTTACAAACTGAAATAACTGATGGTGGGGGTTCAAATGGACTCGATGGGTGGCCACCAATATCTGCCTGGATTATTAATGCCCAAAAATGGCTTCGGGTGTGCAGGACCCGAAAACCTGCTAAATAGTAAGTTGTGTTGAAGCTGAAAAACTAAAAGAATTGATGCTACGGGTCCAAATGGAATAGGTGGGAGGCCACCGATATCCACCTGGATCATATGAAGTAAAATACATTAAGCAGTAAATAAAATTAAGAGTTGCTCCATGCATCCAATAGACAAGACAAGAATATTTTTAAAGAATTTTTGTATTTTTGACACCTGGGAAGGGAACATAGAAAGATGTTACCAGTCCCCCTCAATGGATGTCCTCAAAGAGACTTCAGATCTAAGATCTCTCTCCCTTGATGGTGTAGAAAACCCAGACGAAAATGAAACTCAAAGGGAGCTCACAAGAAAAAATGGTAACAAAATATGACAATGATGGAGGATCAAAGATAGACCAAAAGTATAGGATCTGGGTAGGAGAGGATTCCAGTAATTCCACCCAACCGAATGGAAAAACCCTTCTATTTATAACAAAATATTGAGTTAGTCTAGATATTGGTGCATAATTAAAATATTATTAACCAAATCGAGATCCAACTTTTATGGAATGTTTCATTATATTTGTTATAGGGAAAAGGAATTTGAATTTTTTCAAATCCCTTTATTTGTAAATAATAAATAAATAAATGATTTATTGATTATTTTGAGGATGTGGTTGAGTAATAATCAAATAAATAATTATTTATTCAATTATTTATAAATTATTTAGTCAAATTTAACAAGGAATATTATTTAAATAAGGTTTAAATAATTATTCCTAGAAAATAATAAGATAAATAATGATTTATCTAATTAATTTTCCTGTTTTGGGTTAAATATGACCAGGAATATTAATTAAATTGTTGTTTAACTAATTATTCCATGAGTAAAATCAAACAAATTTGGATTTATTTAATATTTTCTCATGGGGTTTCCTGTTTAGACCATAAACAACTTAATAAATAAGGATTACTAAGTTATTTTTCATAGTGAAAGCAATTTTACTTAGGGTAAAATTGGTCTTTCATGGTGTACTTTGGTCCATCTAATAGTAATAGGTTAGATGACCAAAAATTGGTGTATAACAACAATGGTGGAAGGGAGGCCTTATCCTTTGGGAGGTTTCCCCAAAAGGTGGAAACTAGAGGCCAAAGGAGGGTGGTCGTAGTTATTCAGTCGAACCACTCAGGCTGACTCGCCCACGAAGTTGTTATGATGGAAACTTCGCCTCTATTTTTAAAAAACATTCCAAAAACATCTTGGCGCAGGTAGCTAACTGGGACAGAGTGCCAATGGGTGTGGGGCCCAGTGTTAATCTTCCTCATTGGCGTGAGGGCATAACGGTCTACCAGCGCCAACTCAAAAACATGTTTTTCTGATGGTCTACTCAGGAAATTTCCAATAGAAGGAATGTTTTCCTCATGGCAAGGGATGCAATGATGGTCTTTGCAAGGCATGACACTTGTATTAGTCAGGGAAATGGTCCTCCAATGTGTGGGATGGGGATTGTAGGGACGATGACAAAACATTGTGTAATAGATGGCCAGGCAGAAAAAGGTGATTGGTTCTGCCATGTTGTTGCAGGGTTCTATTGATTAAATTGTGGAGAAGAAAAGAACTGAGGCAGGTCGTATGGCATACCTGGTCGTGTTTTCCACTGTCGACGTTGATTCATTAGGTAGACTGATTCTGTCTCTTCTTCTGCCTCTTTAAAGACTTATTTTAACCCCGGAAGTGAAGGGAAATGGTCAGTTGCGTGGTCCTTGGCACAAATAGCACATGTCTGGACCATGTCTAATGGACATTCCCATTGGATGTGCTTCTTCTAACAGCGTGGACAAAAAACAACCAAGTTTTGTTCTGTTAAAGCTTGCTTCTGCTTGGCTTGTAGGACATCTAGCTGCGTTGTCAGCGTCCCCAATATATCAGTCTTAAAATATTCTAAAATATTACCGAATTCTTCTCTGGTCACGTTGCAACCAGACTGTTTATAATTCCTTGTAGCTGAGTCTCGCCCAGTTGGCCTACTTCGCGTACTACCTCGAGAACGCCTAATGCATAATTCAATAATGTCATCATATTCTTCTTGATATATGTCCCCTTTTCCCATTAGATTAAGTGATTCGACCCATTATTATTTCATTCCTTTAATCATTGTTTCTTTTAAGATATCTTTAGATAGTGTAGGATATGGAGATCTTTGCAAGTAATATTGAAATCTTTCAATGTATTCTTCTATTGTCTCATTGTCTCTTGCAGACATATTGAAGATTTCGTATTTTAGTTCTCGATTCTGGCAATAGTCTTGATATTTGTTAATAAAGGAGTTTTTCATTTGATCCCAACTATTAATGGTTCCTCCACCGAGCCCCATAAACCAACGTAATGATGTCCCTTTAAAAGTAGAGGGAAATAGCTTCAGTTTCTGAGGGTTGGTGGTGTAGTCATATCCCCGATATAGGACATCAAATTCAAATAAGAATGCATTTGGATCTCCTGAGGTCAACCCATGGAAGGTGAGGATGTTTTGTAATGGAATGGATTTCATAGGGGCATTTGCATCTAGATCAACAATGGGATATTCCAATGTCAATGTCTACCTCTCGTTTTCATTGTTTTCCATTTGATCAAAGATATGCCAGTTATATTCAGGGATTTCTTATTCTGGGGCAATAATTTGAGTGGAATTAGGGAGTGGATTTAGAACAGAACTTCTCCGATCTAGGATACTGGTTGTCTGTATCTCAACCACTCTCTCAGGGGATCCAGGCTCTGGAGTTTTTATTTGTACAAAATTGTTGGTTTCTCCCTCTCCTTCCTAAAAATTGCAAGAATTTCCCTCTCTCGAAGGTTTAGCAATTACGTGTTTAGTAGTCTGAAGGATTTGTTCATACCTTTCGTTTTCACTATGAATCTCGGCGTGGGCTACAGATGGTGAGGTTGCTGCCTGAGGGAATGTAGTAGGACTCTGAGTGGGAATGGTTTTGGGTCCTATGGATGCCTAGGATTCATTCTTCTTAATTATTTCGTCTATATATGTTTTTCTACCAAGGACCACCAATACTTTGGGTTTTGTGGATTTAAGTGGAGGGTTTTGATCTATTTATTCTTCTTAGTCATAAAACAAGGACACTTATCCTACTAACCTCTGCACAATTTCTGAGAAGCGGGCTGGAGAGCAAGCATTTTTCTTGCTGGTACGTAGGTTCTTACCTTTCGTTTTCAATACCCAATTCTTCCACAGCAAAAGAAAAAAGAAATAAAGGGCATCACCCTTAAACACTCTCCCCGACAATGACGCCAAAACATTGGGTCATAAAGGTGATTGTTTGAAGGTAACCTCAATGCTATTCATCAATTATCAACCCAGGGCAAGTCTTGTTATTTCAAGAGTGTAAGCACAATATATGCAAGTGACATCGGGGGTTGGCTACTATAAATTTTCTTAAGGAATATTGTCTAATTCTAGAAGTTCAATCAAATCAACTTGGAAGTGAATTATGAAATGCTTATGACTCTTCAAGGGAGCTAACTCTATTCTAAGCCTATGCGAAAATAACTACTTAAAACTTAAAGGAATAAACTACAATTGAACAACACACTTCGATGAATTGAACAACAACTTTAACAAATTGAACAGAAATTGTAATAAAATTGAACAGCAATTAATTATTCTAGATTTTGCAATGGAATTCTCTTTCAATCAACTAATAACATCCTTCTTAATTAAACATCAACCAGACGCTCATAATGATGATGAAAAGATCAAACATCAACTATATGCATAATTGAACAGCAATCGTGTTGGAATTGACCTAACAATTGTAAAAGGATTGAATTGCAATCAAAGAACATGAATGGTAAACTAGTCTAGTAAAACGGGCGATATAACATCTCATGCTCACAATTAACCAATTCAAACGATATATTATGAAACACAATGGATAATGTGGGAATGCAAATTCTATAAATAAACCTAAAGCACAGAAGTAACTGAGGAACCTCCAGGGCTAGGCCCAAAGCCACTAGAAGCCTACTGCCAAGGAATACTCAGAAGTTGTTTATTCCAAAAACGCCAAATTCTTAATTAATCCACCGAGCAATAAATTAGTACAAAACTTGATGACTTTGTCTGAATACGTTTATTACAGAAATATTATACTACAAGAACTGTTTTTCTTGTTCATTCTTTGGCCTTTTATAACTTAAAGGTGAATTCAAGAGTAGTAATAGATATTTCTCATTATGCAGGGCCTGCTGATTCATGGCTATCGATTGAGTACTTCAAGCGTGACTGTACCTCTCCATCTTCTGTCGATTCATATGATTCCATCTACCTTCCTTGTATGCTATATTTCGGTCATCTGGTCAGTATTTTGACTATTTTTCTTCCCTATCAATAAAGGAAGTGACAAATTATTTTTTACGTTACCAAACGCTCCTTTTATCATTAATCCATTCTGCCTCACTTTTTCATTATTTCCTTTACTTTGTTTCTAAGATGAGGGGAAAATATATAAAAGTGCATGAGAAATCATGGTAAATATGGGGGTGAAACATACCTTTTTCTTGGCCCAACACTTAGGAAAAATTGAAATGGATTGACATCGGAAACTACATTGGTTTTTCTTAGAAAAATGTAATGATGAATTCGTTGAAAAACATTCACTGCCGCTAAAGCCAATTTCTCAACATGGGAGTATCAAATTTCAGGACCAACTAAGCCACAACTTAGATAATAAATAATATGTTCTCTAAGGGAATCATCTTCCTTAACCGAAACCATACCTATGGTTGATTCTTTCACCGTGAGGTACAAAAGGAAATCTCTGCTATAATCAAGTGGACTCAAAAGGGGAGCAAAGGTAAATGCCTTTTTCAAGGCATCAAACAAGTGTTGGTAAAATTCGTCCCAAATAAATGGAACTCCTTTCTTAAGTAAACCCATAAAACATTTTGTAATTTCAACATAGTTCATGATAAACCTCCTTAAAAAAAAAAAAATTCCTTAGATACTTTGAAGTTGATGAATATTAGACAGGGGAGGCAACTAAAGTATTGCCTCAACCTTGAAGGGATCAATCTGAATCCCTTCACTAGAAATGATGAATCCCAACAACCAACCAGATGTAACAAGGAAAACACACTTATTATGGTTCAACCAGATTTTATAGTGATGATATCTTTAAAAAACTAAATGAATATGCTTTGGATGTTCCATTATCTTGGGAGAGTGAGAAACCAAATCCTCCAAATAAGCCTCGATTATGTGTTTGATGTCATGGAAAGCATATGACATAGCCTGTTGGAAATAAGCTCTATCATTTTTAAGGCCAAAAGGAATTTTCCTATACCCAAATGTACCCCGAGGATAAATAAATGTTGTTTTACGTTGATATTCAAGATGAATTGTTATTTGATTATACCCATAGAATCTGTCCATGAAGTAAAAAATCTCATTTCCAGCACACTCATCGATAATTTGATATATAAATGGGGTGGTAAAACTGTCCTTTGGATAGGATTTATTTAAATCCCTGAAATCAATGCATACATGAATTTTCCTTGTTTTTGGTCCATAGAGACAAGATTTAAAACCCATTCAGTATGAGGAAATGGATAGATGAAACCTACTTTAATTAGTTTATCCACTTCTTCCTTGATGGCTGCAACTTTCCTAGGTTTCAAGCCAAATATTTTAACACATAGGTTTTGTGTTTTCGTAAGTATTGATTTCATGTTGAACTATACTAGGATCAATCATAGGAATTTACTCATAATTCTAAGCAAATACATCTCTAAATTATTTGAAAAGGTTGATGTAAATTTTAATCTCTTCATGGGAACAATTGGCTCCGATGAAGATATTTTCAATGACATTAGGATTCTTGGAAATGTTCACTGAAATAGTTTCTGAAATGTTAGCCATATTACCTTTCGAAAAAATATGTATTGGAGCCAATGGGTTCAAAAAAATTTTGAACATTTCCATGAGAAGAAGGACTAGAAAAACTGGATTCTACTTTATGCAAGTCAGGGAGAAAATAGGATCGATGATGCAAATCATCCCATGGCCTTTATACACATGTCATTTCTTCTAGAATTTCCTCCTTAGATGGTAAAACGATATCAAGGCAATCCATATCCAAAGTATTAACAATGGGTTGATATGCAATTTCTTCTACATATATAGGATAATCCATTCAACCCACTTTCCCCTCTTCTAATGTGGAAGTAGGAGAGGGGAAGTTCTAAATATCTAAAAAATAATGAGTTCTAAAAGAAATTTGTCGAGGGACCACCCAGGAGGATAAGATGGAATTAATGTATACAATAGGATATGGAAGATAAAAAGTACCCATTAATGAGAAATACATTCCAACTCCGAAATTATCATTAGGATGCTTGGATTTAGCACATGTGTTTGGGTTGTTGGGAAGATACACTAATTGATCAATTGTAAAAATTCTCCCTTCATGAGGAAAACATAGTATGCGAAACAATGATGAAACTATGGAATACATTGCATATACCCAGTTTTGACCCAATAAAATATTATAATCAAGATTGGCATCAACAATCTCTATTTCCACATTAACATCCTTTCCCCCTACACCAATAGGAAAGGCAGGTAAAATCCCATGAGGCCTATCAGAATGACCATCTAAAGCAGTTAAAAGAGTAGGAGAGGGAACAACTTCATGGGACCCAATAACTTTCCCACATGAAATAAACATGACAAATGTGGAAGCCCCTTCATCAACTATGATACAAAATATAGTATTCTTATGATACGTAGATTTAATATGGAGATCCGTGTGACGAGGGAGTCTCTTTTTTACATTTGACACATCAAATGTAATCACTAGAGATTTTTTTCAGGTCAATTTCATCGATCACAGTGAGCAAAGAACTTCTTTGTGCAGGGCACAAATGGAGTACCTCCAACACCAACATAGCGTAGGGGATCTGAGATAAATCTTAAATAGTGGAATATTTCTAAGTAGCCCTAGCATTGGGATTATAAGTCGATCATTTTGAGGAACCTTTCAACATTTGAGGTATAGGTTCCACTGCAAGCCTCTCTATATGAAGAGGTTATTGAGTATCATAAGAAATTTTAGGCTTAGAAGATTTTGGTTCTCCATAATCACGATATCTTGTTGAAATATCGACATGATTCTTAATCATATACACATTTTATGTGGATTCCCCTTCTTAGTTTCCCCTAGTAAGGGTTTCAGTATTAGCATTCATGCCAACAAGTAATTGTTGTCCTTGGGGAAAAGAGTTAGTAAGCACATCCTGGGAACTAGAAGAACCTTGTTAGGCTAACAAGCGTTGAGCATCTTGAATCTTGGGGAAAATATGAGTAAGATGATCCCCACTGCATAGCTTGCATGGGGATTTAACTTTCTTTTTGGATTCCTTCTTTACCTCAACATTTTCCTCACTAGGTTTATTTATGTTCCCCTTTCCTCCCTTGTATTTCTTTTTCACATACCATTTCTTCTTCCCTTAATATTTTTGATTTGTTTAGAATTCAAGGATTGAACGACATTAACTACTGAAGGGTTAGAAGGGGGATACACAAACAACATATTATGCGTCGCAGAAGCAAATTGCAATGATAACTGATGTAATTATTTTACTAACAAACTAGATGTATTGGTATAAAGCAATCCTACAACTCCGTCGGCATGGGGCTAGGTTTTGTTTTGGCGAGATCAATTTTAGATCTAGGAAAATCATGCAGTATCTTGTAGAGGACTCTAGATTGGGAATAAATCAGTTCTAATTGTTGGGATCTAAAGATAGCCTGTTCTTCTATGAACACTCCTGAAAGTGACGCATCCTTAGATATTTTAGGTTGTAAATATTTCAAAATCCACTCAAGTATAGATTCATCAAGGATGTAATCATTGATCAATCTAATCCTTCTATGCTACTCTTGAATGTGGTTAGAAATATGGGTGGCCTTGTCTTGCTCAAAATTGGCTAGAAGTTTAGTTCTGGCATCATAACAGGCAAGAAAATGAAAGTGGTTAAGAAACATTGTAGCCAACTCACAAAACGTAGAAAATGACCCACCCTTTAATTCAATATACCATTTTGCCACATTTCTAGTTAAGGTGCATTGAAAGAGTCTCAACCTAATTGAATCTTCAATCAAGGAGTTTGATGAGCACTATAAATGGAAAGTGGTTACATGTTTGCTATATCCTCACAATATTTTCCTTCAATATTTGGTATGTATGATGGAATTTTGGTAGGGATCAGGAGCCAAGATGGGTTGTAATGGATCAAATCATTAGTTAATTTTCAAATATCTGGAAATTTGAGAATTGCAAGGAATGGTAAGCACAATGAGACCACTGAATTCCAAGCTCCATGAGTGGAATTCCAAAATTTTGGAAAATAATATCCTGGATTTTGAGAGGAACATGAATGCCAAGGATTAATCATAGAAGAACTTGAACTATAAGGAAAACATTATTCTAGGGGTATACGGAGGATATCCTCCCCCCACTACATAATTACTAGCCATAGAAAAAAAATCCTCCAAGTGGAACATTATATGAAGGGGAGAGCCATTGGTAAGGGTTTGAAGCACTAACAAAAGGAGGAAAAACCAGCGAGGTACTACCAGTAGGGAAGGGAACACTCCCTTGTTGACCTAAAAATTGAGAAAGATTCAAAGGCCCAAAACCACTAACAGAACAATATACCAAGCCCTAGATCCAATGAATTTGAGAAGGATTAATATTTTTAGCATAGCCAGAGAAAGTAATTGATCCTATACTTTGTTATCACTCCAATAATTCCTAGGGTTGTTATTATTTTTTATTTAAATAAATATTATAGGTAACCACAAAACTACTTTTAAGCTTAGGATCTAGCCTTCCTAATGCTCAAAGAGGGCTCTCTCTTTATGATTTAACTTTGTTGTTTTTAATTGGTTTTAGGCTAGTTATGTAAGTTTGATTGGTTTTGATTTTGGTTTGGTTTGGTGGTGGAATCACTGATTAAGATGGATAGATGATTGTCTATTTACCATTGGGAAATGGATTCAAAGTGTCAAGAAAACAAGACTGAATCAAGGTCTAAAGGAAGTGTTCACAGCACAAGGTAGCTGAGCAAATTTAGATCTTTTAGGCTGGATGGTGAAGTGGTTTCAATCGGGATCAACAAGCAATTAAGGATTCCTCAAACTGGATAGTGAGGGAAGGTGAAAGAGGTCAATCGAAACTAGGGAGCAATGAAGAATCCCCTACTCTGGATATCCGAAGAAAACATCAAAATGAATAATAGTTAAGAACATAGTGTACTTAAACAATTTTTGCAATAATATTCCTATTATAACATTTAAATTGGAAAACACACAAGTTTGTGAAATACTTCAAGAAAATAACAATTTGAACAATAGAAAGATACTTCACTGAAGTGGCCCAACACATGAATCCTATAATGCAATGCCTTTATTACTCAGTCCAGTCTGCTGACTTGAAAATGTTACAATAAACTGTCAGGTTTCAGATCAATACAACTATAGAAATGTTCAGCAATCCACCCTCACTACTTCGAATTAGGAAGTATTTCTACAAAAAATATTACAAAATATCCTAAAACTGATTTAGGAATTATTCAAGGAAAAATAAATATCTTCTTGCAAGAAGATAGAAACACCTAGGAGACTGATTGCTAGTTGTCCCTTCTTATTTTATTTTTTTGTTTTCTTTACTGATATTTTGCAGCTTTCTCTCTTTTGTTGTTGCTCTATGCTAGCTGTCTTCATCAGGTAGAGTTTTTTTTACGTTTCCTTGTCTTTAAACTCTACTTGTCACCTTAAACTCTGTCTTTCACTGATACTCTTTAACTGCATGCTCTGTTACTATTTTACCTTTAACCTCTCTCTGTGTTGAGATTGCAACAAGATGATGAGCTTAGTGGAAAGGAGTCACCTTCACTAAGTGGGCCCGCAAGCTATTTTTGGCGCAAAGTATATTTTTAGACTATGTCTATTTTTAGACATATGGATCATGTTCTATGAGTTGTAGGATGCTATTTGTGGATGGTTGGTCAAGTCGGAAAAATAGATGGAATTCTATTTTTAGACATATTTGGCAAAATCTATTTTTATATTGCCAGTCTAAAAATAGATATGTTGAATATTATTAGCTCTTAATAATATTTGGACTATAAACATTATATTATTCTCTTGGAGCACTTCATTTAAGTGCAAAAATGTGGCACATGAGCTGACAGAAGGAATTACGCTATTCTGAGGGTTATGTGGAGCTATTACATGGATACTTCAGTTAGAAGTCATGTGACAGAGTTTGGTGGAGGTGATTGAGAAGTTAATGGAGTTGTGTTCGATTTAACTAATCTAAACATAGTTGAACTATTTGTATCTAGTTTAGCTAAGTTGATACAATTGGTAAGTGGTGTGAATTAATTATTAATTAATTCACTAATTATAAACTCATTAATAAACTAAAGAATACATCGGTTAACTTTAGTGCATGGACGGTTTAGTGGGGGAGACGGTGCGAGAGATAGGTGAAAGAAGCGGAGTTAACTATCGATTTGTGACTATCTTTGTTGCATATTTGCAACAACAGTTGTGGAGAAGCCCATCGGGATTGCGCAGTACAAGGCGGGTGGTTCAAGTTATTAATGAACCATCCTACCACATTGATTATGCAATAGAGGTTGGCTATCGGGTGGGCAGGCTAGCGGGTGGCGGAGATTGGAACATGTGTTTTGCTAAATCTAGCTTGATTAGTGTGTAGCAATTGGAGATTGTACTGAGAGCTTGTGAGGAGCTTTGTATGATGATTGTTACATGATCTCTATGACATATAATATACAGATAGTTGGGGGTTTTCAGCTTTAAGCTTTCCCATAAATTACTGTGTTCATGTGTGTGAATTTTTATGGTTTTAATGTGTGCATGCAATTGATTTTATTTCTGCGATTAATGATCAATGGTAGAAGAGATTCTGTATTGTGCATGAAGTCAAATAGTGTGTGATCAGGAGAATATCGGTGAATAATATATCAGTTATTCAAATTTATACATGGTATCAGAGCGATATTGATCATTGGAGCAATTGCAAAACATTGAAGCGGTTGAGTTTTGTGCTAGTGGAATTCGAATTTGCAGCAATGTTTTCTTGGTGTAGAAGTTGAGATGTCTTTCAATGAATTGCAATTGGAGTATGCCCTTGAGGGCAGCTCGAATTATATTGAATGGAAGGACAGGATGGAGGCGGTGCTGGATGACAATGGGTTGAAGAAGTTCATAGATGCAAAAATTCCAAAACCTGCTTCTTGCGATGCTGCCGCACTTGACGCATGGAAAAAGAAGAAAACAAAGTGTCGAAGAATTCTGTTGGAAGGTGTGAAGGATCACATAGTGTCCAAACTTCATGGTAAAGCTTCTCCATTCTTGATGTGGAAAGCTTTGACATACTTTTTCCAAAGCGAGAGCGACCAGAGGAAGTTGGCGCTCAAGGATAAGCTTAGGAAAATAAAAATGGAGAAAGGCGACAGTATACCCAAGTACCTCACGAAGTTTGTCTAGTGCGGGGATGAGCTGGGAAGTGTGGGGGTTACTGTAGATGAAGAGAACTTGGTGAGCTTGGCTCTCCTTGGGCTTCTGAAGAGTTGGAATTCCTATCAGGACTCTGTCAATGGTCGGGAGAAATTGCCAGGATGGGAGCGACTTTGGTCGGATCTTGTGCAAGAGGAGATAAGGCGGAGTACCAGGGACAGATCTTCATCAAAGAACTCAAATGAAGAAAATTTCACTTTGGATGCCAAAGCAAGGAAGGGGAAGAGAAAGAAGAATGCTTCTCAATCCGATGCGAAAGGCAAGAAGCAGGACATGTCCAAGGTGAAGTTCTTTCACTGTCACCAACACAGACATTACACCACAAATTGTCCACAGAAGAAGAAAAATAAGCAGGTTGCTAGATCTACAGCTAGAGAGGCCTTAGCCTCGTAGTTTGAGCTGGATTTTTCACTGATCGCATGCTTGGTCTCAAGTGTGATGGGTTCAGTGTGGTTTCTTGACAGTGGTGCGTCTTTTCATATGACCGGAGATCGAGATTTGTTTACTGATCTGGATGAGAAAGATATTGGAGTGCACATCGAGATGGGCGATGATGGTAGATACAGTGCGACCAGTATCGGTACCATTTCCTTTGAGAGGGAGTCTGGTAAACCCTTCGTATTGAAGGAAGTGATGCATGTTCCAAGATTGAAGAAGAATCTTATCTCTGTGGCGATGTTAGAAGACAAGGGATATGATGTTTTCTTTAGCGAGGGAAAGGTGTTCCTGCGCAGTAAGGCAACTGGTGAGACCCGAAGGATAGGGGTTTGAGTTAAGAACCTTTATCAATTGTAGGTAGATGGATGCGCAGAAATGGCAGGCAAGGTAGAAGGAGTGGTGAGCCGGGATGATGGCGAGTTGTGGCACTGGAGATTGGGCAACCTTCACCATGGAGCTTTGAAGATACTGCAGCAGATTTATATTGGGCTTCGTAAGGGTACTCTTGTGCAGTCATATCAGTGCAAGGGATGTACCTTGGGAAAATTTGTGAAAGCCACCTTTCATGAGAAGGATAATCACGCCACGACGATCCTTGAGAGAATTCACATAGACGTGTGTGGACCTTTCTAAGTAGCTTCGACAAAAAAGCACAGGTACTATGTGATATTTGTTGATGATTTTTCTCAGAAGTGTTAGATCTTCTTCATGAAGAAGAAGAGCGAGACATACTCAACGTTCTGTGAGTTCAAGGCACTGGTTGAGAAAGAATCGGGGAAGCAGGTGAAGGCTCTTCGGAGCAACAATGGTGGTGAATTCATCTCTAGTGAGTTCAAGGACTTTTGCAGTGCAAAAGGAATTCGAAGAGAGCTCATAGCACCTCATAACCTACAGCAAAATGGGGTTGCTAAGCAGAAGAAAAGAATGATCGTGGATGGACTGTTTGTTTCTCAAGGCAAGTATGCCCGGGAGATACTGGAGAAGTTCAACATGCATGGCTACAAGAATGTTGATACTCCTCTTCCTAGTGGATGGAGGAAGGAGGATGCTACTTCAGCAGAGGTAGTGGATGCCACTGTTTATCGACAGTTGGTGGGTTCGCTCATGTATCTAGTCAATACACGACCCAACATATGCTATGATGTTAACCAGCTTTCACAAGCTATGGTTAAGCCTACCAAGCTCTACTGGAAGGCAGGAAATCATGTATTGAGATATCTCATAGGCACATCGGGATATGGATTATGGTACAGACAGTCGAATGAGGTGAGGCTATGTGGCTTCATGGATGTAGATTGGGCAGGGAGCCCAACGGACAGAAAGAGCACATCTGGAGGGATTTTCAGTATCGGGTTGACAGCAGTTTCTTGGTACAGCAGGAAGAAGAGATCCATGGCACTCAGTTTAGCAAAGGTCGGGTATATGGCAGCGAGTTTGGCTGCATGCGAGGCTATATGGATGAGGAAGATCCTGGTCGGGTTGTTCGGTTCGCACTTAGATCCTACTATGATTTATTGTGATAATCAGAGTTTCATTAAACTCTCGGTTAATCCATTATTTCATGATATATCTAAACACATTGACATCCAGTATCATCATATCAGATATTGTGTGCAGCGGAAGATCATGTTACTTTCATACATTCCCACGGAGGATCAGGATGCTGATATCTTGACAAAGGCGCTCACCAAGAACAAATTCGAATACCACAGAGGTAGGATAGGGGTGGAAGATAATCCTTATCTTGTTGAGAGGGAGTGTTGAGATTTCAACAAGATGATGAGCTTAGTGGAAAGAAGTCGCCTTCACTAAGTGGGCCCGCAGGCTATTTTTGGCGCAAAGTCTATTTTTAGACTATGTCTATTTTTAGACATATGGATCATGTTCTATGAGTTGCAGGATGCTATTTGTGGATGGTTGGTCAAGTCGGAAAAAAAATAGATGGACTTCTATTTTTAGACATATTGGGCGGAATCTATTTTTAGATTGCCAGTCTAAAAATAGATATGTCGAATATTATTAGCTCTTAATAATATTTAGACTCTAAACATTATCTTATTCTCTTGGAGCACTTCAGTTAAGTTCACAGATGTGGCACAGGAGCTGACAGAAGGAATTACGCTATTCCTGAGGGTTATGTGGAGCTATTGCATGGATACTTTAGTTAGAACTCATGTGACAGAGTTTGGTAGAGTTGATTGAGGAGTTAATGGAGTTGTGTTCAGTTTAACTAGTCTAAACATAGTTGATCTATTTGTATCTAGTTTAATTGATTGATAAAATTAGTGAAAGTGGTGTGAAATAATTATTAATTAGTTCACTAATTATAAACTCATTAATCAACTAAAGAGTACATCAGTTAACTTTAGTGCATGGACAGTTTCAGTGGAGACCAGTGCAGAGATAGGTGAAAGAGTAGGTTAACTATCAGTTGTGACTATACTGTTGCATATTTGCGACAACCAGTGATTGGAGAAGTCCATGAGGATTGCGCAGTACAAGCCAGGTGGTTCAAGTTATTTAATGAGCCATCCTACAGCATTGATTACACAATAGAGTCTGGCTATCAGGTGGCAGAGATTGGAGCATGTGTTTTTCTAGATCTAGCTTGATTAGTGTGTAGCAATTGGAGGTTGTGTTGAGAGCTTGTGAGGAGCTTTGTACAATTATTGTTACATGATCTCTATGACATATAATATACAGATAGTTGGGGTTTTTAGCTTTAATATTTCCCATGAAATATTGTGTTCATGTCTGTGATTGTTTATGGTTTTAATGTGCGCATGCGATTGTTCTTATTTCTGCAATTAATGATCAATGGTAGAAGAGATTCTATATTGTGCATGAAGTTAAAATAGTGTGTGATCAAGAGAATCTCAGTGAATAATATATCAGTTATTCAAATTTCTACAGTTTTCACTTTGGCTGTTCTATTATTTACTTTTATCCTTTGACTGCTCTTTAAACTGCACTGCTCTTTTACCTGTGACCTTTTCACTTTCACAGTAAATCATTCAGCTTTTCCCAAGTCTTTTCATCTAGTAATTTCATTTTTACCATTCTTCTGAAGATTTCATCAGCTTTTGTGTACTTTGAAAATGTATGCTTGTTGATGAATAAATGATTTACCTCATGCTAGAGATAAAAAAGATTCTCAAAAGTCTGGTATAGCACTTTTCCTGTAGGAATTCCTATTGTGGAGGGAATGTTAGACTGTTATTTGGCCACTTCTCTCATTTTCTTGTCATTGTCTACATGTTTCATCAATTTTTCATGGATAACCAAAGGGTTAGGCAGAACTTTCTGCCTCAAAACATCAAATTTCACCATGAAATTGGTTATTGCAAGTTCCATGTTCTAACACTTGTATTCAAGTTGTAGCATTAAGTTCCTTTTATAAATTACCTTTCTTACCTCAAGGATTGTTTCAGTCCTGACACTAAAACCAATTTCTTCCAATTCTTGTTTATTCTTAGAATTGAGAAACTTAATGATTTCAGTGGCTTCTTCTGGCTTTTTACCAAGTTCTTCCTTGAATTTTTGAATGGCTTCACCTACTGCCTTGATTAAATCTTTCTACTCATAAATGACTTGGATAGATGGAAAAATATTATTGATAGAGTCAATAATATTGGCCCACAACTGTTTTTTTTTCTTGTGAGAGTGGTTCTGTTAGTGTCAATTCTTTCTCTAACCTCTGGACTTTCTCAGTCAATCTGTTTTACTTTTGTACTTCATTCTTATGCATGATTGGAACTAGTTTTTTCTCATCCTCTAGACTTTTTATCTGTTCTTTAACTCTATTTATTTCATTAGTCTGGATGGACATATCTTGCATGGATTTAACTAGTTTACCTGATTCATCACTAGGATGAGCTGTTGTTGTAGATGATTCGGTAACTGATGTAGTGGGAAATGTTGTAGCTACTGGAATTGTTGTGGCCACTGAAGCTTCTAAATTAGAGGGAACTATTGTTGTAACTGTAGGAATAGCAGTGATAGGGATTGCTTCCATGCTGGCCTTTTTCTCCTACACTAATTTATCCATCTCATTTTCCATTTCTTTCAATTGGGCAGTTAACTAAAGAATGAGGTTCATCATCTCATCTTTTTGGCTTTCATCCTGTAATACTTCTTTGGCCTGTGTATATTCAGTAGGAGGAAATTTGAGTTGTTTATTTAATGCAACAATGTCTGCATTATTTTTCTTAATAAGTTCTTCTGCAAATTTGACATTTTTTGGATCATGTCCTACTTCAATAACCAAATCTTCCAGAGATTTAATTATGTTATCTTTAGCCTGTGAGGATGATTTTTCTAGCTTCAACTGTACTTTTACATTTTCCAAATAACTTTGAAGCTTTTGGACACTCATGGCTTTGTTAGTCATAGTAGAGTATATCATTTCTCCAGCCTGCTTGTGAAAGTCAATTTGGTTTAAAAGATGAACATCCTTAGCCATGACCTCAAATGTTGTCTTTTTATAGTGAGATGATGACTTTGGAGCTCGGACTGTAGGCTGAAAAAAAATTCATCTGCATCTTTTTGGTTTTATAATCAAAGGTAGAAAGCAATCTATTTTGGCTGCCATGAGTTTGCTTCAGGTATTGTGGATATATTTTAGCCTTTATTTCTTCATTTATGGCTTTAATATATTTGTATCTCTCTTTGATGTCTATATCTCTGTCTACTGATTTACTGATCCAGATTTATGCAGGAATGAAATAGAATACACATATAACCATAAAAACAGATATGCGGCAGAAATAAAACTTAATTTTATTAATATCATATAACATAAATATGCTTACATACATATGGAAATAAACAGCTAGGGCGCTAGTAGGCTTATCTCTGAGAAGAGATGTCATGGATACATGCCTCTGAACTGTCTTACAATGAGGCTCGAGGGCATATTTATTATTGAGAAACAATGGAGAACTCTAAACGTCCAAAAACCTAACCCTAGGAGATGAAGCACCAAAATTATGGGCCCCGTTTGGGTAAATTGGTGTTTCAAATTCCTGGGGTCGTAACTTTGACATACTATCTCCGTTTGACACACATGACACATCATTAGAAAGATCTATCTGAGGACTACAAATATTGCTGCAAATATCAATTCAAGAGAAAAATCATATTTTCCAGAAAAATGATGCCCAAAAATGTCGTTTAGGACCTCAAAATGGCTCTGAAAGTTCAGGACCTGAAAAACTGCTAAAAATAGTAAGTTGTGTCGAAACTTAAAAAAATGAAAGAACTGATGGTGGGGGTTAAAATGGAATAGGTGTGTGGACACCAATGTCCACCTGGATCATTAAGGCCACAAAATAGCTCCGGGAGTGCAGAACCCGAAAACCTGCTAAAAATAGTAAGTTGTGCTGAAAGTGAAAAGGTACAAAAATTGATGGTGTAGGTCCAAATGGAATAGGTGGGTGGCCACCGATATCCACCTGGATCATTTACTTGAAGAAGATACCTCAACACTATGTTATTTTTGAATGATTTTAGTATTAGATGTTGAATGTTGGTGAGTTTCCTCTGAAACTGTTGGAGGTGCATTTCCTTTAACCACTGTATCTGTATCAATAACTTCAATAGTCTCCACTTGTTCATTTACAAGATTTAATTTGGGCTTCTTCTTGTACATTAGTTTAAATTTAGTTTTAGTGGTAGTTTCAACAGAATAGGACCCTTCTTCTCTTTGCCTCTTAGGGTTTCTATCGTGTGGAGCTGGAGTATGCAAGATGGAACAAGTATCACCTTGCTTCTCTACCTCTTTCAAAGTATTCTATAACCACTCTGACTGGTTGGAGTACTTTTCTATCTCTGGTTTATATTCATGTACAAAAGGAGTTAATTTAAATTTGATTCTTAACTTGCTAATAAATACTAAAGGATCATAATTCCATCTGAAACTTCGACTAAACTTAAATTCCTGTAAACATTTTTCTGCATGTTGACCAACACCTCTACTATTGTAAATAAAAGGAACAATCTAGTTTTTTATCTTAAACTGTGTTTTCTTTTTGGTTGACAATAAATTCACTTCATCAGAGTTAAGGATCTGCCTGATATATTTAAGTGCAAATAACCTCATTGGGAGGTATTTTGGCAGTTTATATGGGGTTAGCTGACATCTATAAACTCTAATCTCTGTGTGGTTCTGGTATAGGTACCAGTCTCCTGTCCTACTGTGCTCTGATAACTACAATACCTTTTTAATCTCTTCATTTTCCCTAGGTTCAGTGCTACTGCTTAACATAATGACAATTGGATGAATAAATAAATCAATGAAGTGGATGTAGGTAAACTTTGTGGAATATTTCCTGATTAAGGAAGTCTAGAAGACAACTGATTATGGGTTTCCCTCAATGTCTAGTTTTTGAAGGCTCACTGAAAACCTTTCTGATTGGAAGTATAATAACATGTGAAACAACACTGATGAATATTTGAAGACACCTTCTTCAGGAAATTTAACAAGTTATTCATGAATATCATCTGATAAGTACTGAGCAAAGTTAAATGTGAAGGATGGAGGTTATCCTGGACAGAAAATAGACAGAAAACATAGTACTAAAGAATCTACAAACTCATCTGTGAAATAGCCTAGAATGAAAGACAACATTGTGATCATTTGTCTTGTTCTTTCTGAGAAAATTGAGGCTGCATAGGGAGGGTTGCTCTTTGGGGTTTCAACTGATGAAGGCAAGAAGGTTTGGAAGATCTGAAACCTCATTGGAAAATCCAGTTTCATATACAATTCTATGAGGATTTATATTGACATATGGGCTTCATCAGGCTTAGGTTGAATTTGAAGCATTTGGTTTATGGATTCAGCAGTAATAGTAAACAAAATTTCCTTGTTGTGGCTTATTAGGGCTCTTTCATTTTGCAAATAGTTAACTTGAAAAAGCCTAATGATTTCTGAGAATTGGAAAGTCTATGGGAGGATATATTTGGGAAAATTTGATTCCCAAAGATGAATTTCATTAGCTTGATCCATGAATTTATCATGGCTCCAGCAGTGGAGCTCAAGGAGGTTGGAATCAATGATAGAGTCACTAATTTTTAAGTCTCTGTCTGCAAGGGGGGTTTGTTAAAAATCAATAACTAGAGGTTGTAGGGGACTGACTGTTACAATGCCTTGGGAAGCCATGGATTTGTTTATTTTTATCAATTAATTACTCTTTGTGATCAAGAAATAAACTTAGGACCTCAGGCATACCTTTGAAAAAATGATTATGGTCTGCAAAAAGGGTTTGGGAAGCAACAATGGCTTTTCTATGGTCTGCAAAGCTTCAATTGATTAAAGGTTTACTTTCTTGCTTAAGAACAGGTCTTGGTATTTCAGGAATACCTAGAAAATGAAGTTGTGGTATGCAGAACGGTTCTCTAGGGGGCATTGGAGGCTTTCTGAGGCTTCAATGATCTTTATATTGCTTCAAATTGATTCTGCACTGGCTTTAGCATCAAAAAGTCTTGAATTCTAGTGTAAAATGGCTTAAAAATAGGTCAGCAGAGCTGTTTAGGCTTGAGAATAGGTTGGCAGAGGCTATTATCTGCAAAATTCAACAAATAAATAGTAAAAAGACTATAAAGGGCAGTCTTAATGGTTTTAACCAACAGTGGTTAAACTTTATTCGTGCAGGGTTAAATTCAAATGGTAAGGTGGTATTCTTAATGGGCGAAAAACTGCCCAGTGGTTTTCACATCGCACAAGGATGGTATACATTTTTGGATTGGAGGATGCAATGAACTGTGGAGTTTCCACATAGCATATGAGCGGGGCTTTGAAATTACTTATTTCGCAAGCCCTGGGTGGTGGTAAATATTGGGCAATTGGGAATGCGATAGATTGTATTGGTCATTGGATCTGAGGAATGAAGATCTGACGGATGGGCGAATGGAAAGGATCCGTTGGGATTTGATAGGAGGTGGGATCTAGGGATAATGGTATGTGATAGGTTTATAATGTATGCAATGGGTTAATAATATACCGTAGGTGGGGTTTAGTATAAATGGTATATATGTGGCTCGAGACTTTATAAAAGTGGATTTTTAAAACTAAATGGGACCCAAGGTTATATGAAATGAGTTTAATTTAATATAAAGGGGTTGGGGAAATATAATTAAGCGGGAGTTAATATAATACAGGGTAAGTGTGTATATACGGGAGTTAATATAATACAGTTAAACCCAAGATTTAATATAGGTGCGGGTTTTTAAAATACACTAGGAATGAATTAAAATAATATCGAGGTGGGATTTAATAGTGGGACCCGATATTATTTTAATTATTTAAAACTTAGGATAAGTGTATTTTAATGTATTTTAAATGGAAAAAGGGACATTAGTAAGGGGAATTTTACTTTTAAAAGGAAAATGTATTTTAATCTAGGGGAAGGGGTATTAGTAAGGAAAACTGTGTTGGGTATGTGTTATATTCTTTCCACAACTATTCACGCGTGGGGGGATCACAAGGGGGGAAATAGACCGCCCTGTATGTTGCACCAGGCGTAGCAGGGGGGTCACAGGGGGGTGGCAGCCCCCCCTATTCGGGGTCCGAGCAGCGCGTTAGGAAAAAAAAATTGGACCTTATTTTTCGGTGCGCGGACCTACCCATGGTTTTGTGCATGGGTTTTCACATGGTTTTGGAGCATGATGGCTTTCGGCCCTTGGTATTTTGTAGATCCGGTCAAGGAAACTACGGTTATGTTCTAATCTAGGGTTAATGGATTGGGGTTTATGTATGCTTCGACATGTATATATATGTGTTGTAACACTAAAAGGAATATGATGAAAAATCAAGCTAGTCATCCCGATTTGGGATCCAGGGAAAATCTCTGTGTATATCTGTTTTATGTTTTATGCTCTCACTATTGTTTATTTTTTGTTTTTAAGATTCGTTTACAGATAATTTCTGTACATGGTTAAAAACTACAAAATGAGTGAAGCAAGGGGAAAGGGTATTTTTACAATGGAAAATGCCTTTTTGCAAGTGGTATTAGGGTTTTTAACAAAGGGAAGGGGATTTTTGGATATTAGTGATACGAAATTACCAATTTCTGCTTCCCATGCCTTGTAGCACTCTTCTACCTACCCAACATTTACCCTAACATTTTTTCTTCACTTATTGGGTGCATTTGAGCTTGCAGACCCTTTAATTTTTCTTTGATAAGAAAACTATATAATTCTAACCTTATCACTTACAATGGCTCAGATTAAATTATTGAGCTCATTATTATTCTCTACCTAACTACTGATTTTCCAAGATTAAACAGTTTGGCTAGATCTTGTTGACACCTAATCCTATGGGTTGGGTGTGGATATGTAATATTGTATAATAAATAATATTAGGAAATAAGGAAGGCCAAGAGTCATTGGGAGATGAATCCTAATAGCCTCACCTCCATGTATAAATACATGTACATTCTTCATCTAATACACATTCTGATTTGCGGAGTTACCTCCTGGTTTGACATGGTATCAGAGCCAGTCCCACTATTGGCATTTTTTCCTGTGGTGTAACTCCCTCATTCCTTTGCTCAGTCAGTTTTTATGCTTGTTTTTGCTGCTCTATTAAATTGTTGTACTGTAATTCTGCATTTTTTTTTCTCTACATTTTTTGCCCAGTTCTATTTTTGCAGCTTCTGGAGATTCTACAATTTGCAGTCCATGAAATTATGCAAATTGCAGCCCCTGCACACACCTGCAAATTCTGCAGTTATTAAATTCTGCCATTCCAAATTTTTTAAATGGCCTCTCAGCCTCTCCATCGCTCAGACATCGCCTACACATAACCTGTCACCTCCTCCATAACCGACCCCCCTCCTCACTGCATATCTAACTCCTCTCATACGCAGTGTTACACCGCCCCCCTCCACGCTATTTTAACTCCATTACAGATAACACGCCCACCGCCCATATATAACAACACTCCTCCCCACCCTATACAACGCTCTCTCTGTGATTAAACACCCCATGGCATCCCTATACAACGCTCCTCACCGCCTGTCCTATGGTATATGCTACATCGCTTATACTCCATTCTCACACCGCTGTCATTCCCTTACAGTTCTTTGCCTTTTCCTGAAGTCAGTGGACATTCTGATGCCCTTTGTATCGTTCCCTTTATGGATGAGTTTTTGTAGAACAAAGATAATTGATTGCCGTATTGATAGAGCAAATAGAACAATATTTCTTTCTGGATGTCGTATTGATTGTTATCTTGTCAATTCGATGTGTTCGAACTTAGCATTTGGATAAACATGGCAATACAAAGTCAATGACTTCGAAACTGGTGCATATAGACTCATCTTGTCATACCATTCCACCTTATACCGCCTCCATTACCACCTTATACCGCTTTTTCATACGCCCTCTATCCATATAATACCACTTTCTCATATTAATACGCCCTCTGTTCGTATAATACCGCTTTCTCATATTAATATGCCCTCTGTCCATAATACCGCTTTGTCATATTTAATACCACAGCCCCCATTTCTAATTTTGCCTTCATTCATAATACCGCCTCCCATTCACAATACAGTGCCCATATAAAAAAAAAATTCTCCAAACAAAAAAATATATATATTTTTTTGGTGCAGAATTCAGTATTTTTAGCAAAGTGTTTTTGTCCCCTTAAATTTAGTATATTTCCAGAATTGAATATTTTCTAGCAAAATTTTTCCTCTTCAAAAGAAATTTTCTTCCAGCAAAGTAATTATTTTTTCCTTCAGAAGAATGCATTCTCTCATATCCATTGTTGGGGTGGTTCTCTCCAGCAAAGAGAACTATCTTGAATGGTCTCGGAAGATCAACCACACTCTCATTTTTAATGAGTTTTGGAAAGGAATCTGTGAAGGACAAGAAGGAAATCCACCAGAAAAGCCCACTTCAGACAAGGAGCTCACCATTTGGGAAAACAAGAACTGCAAGGCCTATGCCTTGATTTCAGCTTCCGTAAATGAAGAGGTGAGTCACCATATTTCATCATTCTCAAATGCCTATGAAGCCTTGAGCAAGCTAAAATAACTCTATGACTCACATTCAGAAGTAGAAAATGTTCAATTGATGATTAAGTTGTTCAGTCTTGAAATGAAGAATGATGATCCCCTTGCTTTAGCTTCAGAAGTAAGATCTATAATGCATGACATTGAAAGCACTGGTGTAAAAATGGACATATCTCTCATAGCATATGTTAAGGCATTATATCCGACTTACTCACATTATCTTCAGTCATTGCAAGCAAGTGGAAACCTTGAACATATCACCTTTGATACACTTGAGAAAAAGTTTGCAGAAAGAGAGAAAGCTTTCAGGAAGATGACAGTCCCTTCATCTTCTAAAGAGGCTGCATACTTTGCACATAGAGAAAAGATTCATGCTCAAGATTCATGCAGAGGAAGAGGTGGCAGAAGAGGCAGAGGAAGAAGAAACTTCACAGAAAGGGGGGGCAGACAATCTGACAAATCCAATCTTCATTGCACACGTTGCAATAAAGATGGACATGATGCATCCAAATACAGGACACCTTGGGATAAAATTGAGCAGCAAAGAAATCAAGACAAAGGTAAAAATAATGACAAAGACAAAGGTAAAGCACCTGAATCCACTCATTTTGTTCTAGCACACTGTAAAAATGGAGTAACTGAAAACTTGTTTGATGTTTCGTTTACTTCATGGAGAGATGATTGGTTGCTAGATTCAGGAGCAACATGTCACATGACATTCAGAAAATATTTTTTTAAAGAATTCACTGACAAAGTTGATGGAGCAGTATATTTCACAGATAAATCCAAACTCAAGCCATCAGAGCTTGGCACAGTCAGGCTTAAGTTGCCTGGTCTTCTAGATCATATTCTACATGAGGTTCTATACCTCCTTGAGTTGAGGAGAAACTTGTTGTCCCTGGTCCAAATCTACCAGCAAGGACACTCCATTCACTTGTTTGATGGCAAGGCAGAGGTCAGAAAAGCATCAAATCACTCACTTGTCATGGAGGGAATAGAAGAAGGGAGACTCTTGAAGCTGAAAGGATCATCTGCTCATGCTCAAAACTTTGCATTCAGTTCACATCATGATGAAGGTACATTCCCATCAAGTCTTTTATGGAATGATAGATTTGGACACTTAAACTATGAAAGCCTTCGTTTGTTGAAGAAAAATGGTGTTAATGGACTGCCTATAATTCCTAAGAAACCTAAGGAATGTGATGCTTGTATTCTAGGAAAGCATAGCAAACAGCCATTTCATGATTCACACTCCAGAGCACATAGAAAACTTGAGCTTGTTCATTCATATTTATGTGGCCCTATGCCTATTGCTTCTGCAAATGGAAATAAATACATGATGACATTTATTGATGACTACACCAGAATGTGTCAGATTTACTTATTGAAGAACAAGTCTGATGCTTTTCAAACATTCAAAAATTTTCATGCATGGATTGAAAATGGTGCACAAACTCATATTGGATCTCTACATACTGATAATGGAAAATAATATACTTCAAACGAATTTGAAAATTATCTTCGTCAACATAGAATCAAACATCAAACAACTATGCTATATAATCCCCAACAGAACGGTGTAGCTAAAAGAATGAACAAAACTATTTTAAATATGGTTTGCTCCATGTTATTTTTCAAGAATCTGAAATTGATGTTTTGGGCTGATGCAGTTCTATGTGTTGTTTACATAAAGAATAGGTGTCCTTCAAGTTCAATTAGAAACAAAACTCCTTTTGAAATGTGGCATGGCCACATTCCTTCGGTAAAGCATTTCAGGGTCTTTGGGTCCACCTGTTATGCCTTGGTACCCAAGGGTCAAAGGAACAAACTTGGTGCTAGAAGTCGAAAATGTATCTTCTTGGGGTACTCCAATACCTCCAAAGGATATCGTCTCTATGATGAAGCAAATAAGAATTTTGTAATAGCAAGAGATGTCATATTCCTTGAATCCTCCAAGAGTGACAAGGTTGTTGAGCGGCAACTTGATCGCCTGGATAGATTCACACATGCAAATTCTTTCCAAGAATTTGATAATCAGATTCCACATCTTGAAGGGGGGATTCCGATATTGAATTAAACTGTGGAATCATGTCCTGAAGCACTCTCTCCCCCACATGAAGAAACAACCACAGATGACACATTGAATGATGTGATTGACAGAATTGGGAGATTGAATCTTGAATCAATCCCAACTCAGTCAAATGAGCAGCCTGGGCCATCTCAGAGAGGTCCTCCCAAATGGCTAACAAAAACACTGGAGAATGTTCATCCTGATGAGGTTGGAAAAACAGGAAGAAGAAGTTCCACTAAACAAATCGAAGGTGATGTAGATAATTCTGATTCTTCTGTTGATATGGATATTGCTTATAACTGTGAATTGAGTTTGTCTACAAATCATGAACCAACTTCCTTCAAAGAAGCCGCTTCTCATGATGAACGGAAAGAAGTGATGCAAAAGGAGTATGATGCCTTGATAAAGAATGGCACTTGGAAGCTGGTTGATCTACCTTTGGGAGAAAAACCAATTGGTTGTAAGTGGGTCACCAAGAACAAGTATAAAGCAGATGGCTCACTTGACAAGCATAAGGCCAGGCTTGTGGCAAAAGGTTTTGCACAAAAAGAAGGAATCGACTATGAAGAAACTTTTGCCCCCACAGCAAAATGGACCACCATCCAGACTCTCTTTTCCCTAGCAACTCCGAATGGATGGAAAGTCCATCAGATGGATGTAAAAACCGCCTTTTTGAATGGATATCTAAAAGATAAAGTTTATATGTCCCAGCCAGAAGGATTTGTTGTAAAGGGTCAAGAACACAAAGTTTGCAAACTTGTAAAATCCTTGTATGGCCTCAAGCAAGCACCACGAGCCTGGTATGAGAAATTAACCGAGCATCTTCTGAAACTTGACTTCAAACATTTTGATCTTGATGATGCAACTTTGTTTGTTAAGAAAGTTGGAAAAACAGTTGTATATCTTGTGGTGTATGTAGATGATATTTTGATAATAGGGAACAATGAGAGCTATATTGCATCCATGAAGAAAGAATTGAAGAAAGGTTTTGAAATGACTGATTTGGGCCATGTTCATTACTATCTGGGTATTGAAGTAATTCAACATCCTAAATTTATATTTCTTTCTCAAAAGAAGTACATTGGAGATCTCTTGAACAAGTTTGGCATGGATGAATGTAATCCCTTAACCACTCCAATGGAACAAAACTTGAAGCTCGCATCTATTGAAGGGAAGGAATTTGAGGATGCAACTAAGTATAGACAGCTTGTAGGAAGTCTTATCTACCTGACCACCACCAGACCTGACATTTCATTTGCTGTTGGAATCCTCTCAAGGTTCATGCAAAAACCTTGTGAAGGACATTGGTCTGCTGCAAAAAGAGTGTTAAGGTACTTGAAGGGGAATCAAGACTTTGGACTCAAATATACACAGGTAGGCGGCTTCAGCTTGATCGGATATTCTGATTCAGACTTTGATGGTGACAAAGAAACAGGGGTGTCTACTACAGGTTACACCATGAGTCTTGGATCAGGAGCTGTCTCATGGAGATCACGCAAACAATCAGTTCCAGCAGATTCCACGACCGAGGCAGAATATGTGGCAGCAGCTGAAGCAACAAAGGAAATTGTGTGGCTCCGGAAAATCCTGGAAGATTTGCAGATGAAACAAATGTATTCCACACCACTCATGATCGACAACACTTCTGCAATAAAGTTGTCCAAGAACCCAAAGTTCCACGATCGAACAAAGCACATCAATACAAAATACCATCTAATTCGACATCATGTTCAGGCCAAAACCATCCATCTACATCATTGTTCCACAAATGAGAAAACTGCTGATATCTTCACCAAAGAACTTGGAAGAGAAAAGCTTGAAAAGTTCAGATCGATGCTTGGTCTCACCAACATCCCTTCGGATTAAAGGGGGGAATGTTGACACCTAATCCTATGGGTTGGGTGTGGATATGTAATATTGTATAATAAATAATATTGGGAAATAAGGAAGGCCAAGAGTCATAGGGAGATGAATCCCAATAGCCTCACCTCCATGTATAAATACATGTACATTCTTCATCTAATACACATTCTGATTTGTGGAGTTACCTCCTGGTTTGACAGATCTTTATTCTCTAACTACCAGCATGAAATTTAAAGCATGAATGAGTCAAGATTAAGTTGTTTGACCATCATGGATTGTGGCATTTTTGACAAGTTTCACACAGTATTATTTTGCAAAGTAAAGTAAAAAGTAGTGGCATTTGAATTTGCATCACTTTCAGGATCTATTTTTGTCTCTTATTGGTGGGGTTCATATTTTATATTCTTTTTTTATCTTTTTCTTTCAATACTTTGATTTTTCTTTTAGGACTATACCCTCTTCACATTTTTTAATATGGGAAAACAATTTGCAGAAAGAAAAGTATGTACAATATTACAAGACTAATCATAGTCAATTCAAAATTATGAATCCCATTATTATAAGACCCTAACATAATCAATTATGGATTAGAATCAGGAACATGCTCACTTCCAAATGTGAAACCTTGAAAAGATGCAAAACTACTAGCCATCAAATTCATATATACCGAAGTAATAGAAGGTAAAGTTGATGAAACTAAGGGAATCCCACTAGATGGCATTCCAAAGTAAAAGCACCAGTCAAAGGAGTATAAGGTTGGATTCCCCCACTCGAACCCATAATGGAGGTAGATCCAACAACTCTCATTCTAGGTGAAATGGTAGGGATAGAAACAATACCTCCTCTTATAGCTGAATAAGGAGTATGCATACTGGCTATATCGACAGCCAAACTAGTGCTACTAACATTGGCCATGAAAAAAGAGAGAGTGTCAATAGGGCTACCAGGTTTATGATTCAAAGTACCCACATACAATACAATGTAAGGAATGTAAAAAGGAAGAGGATCTATAGGAGTTCTAGAGGAATCTGGAACATCTTCAACTTCTACTTGGTCTTCTGACTGAAATAGTACTCTAGCAAGAACTGAAGTAATTCTGCCCAGACTATGGATTGAACTAGGTGCTCCCTCTAAAATATTAACCTTGGGTGAAGATTTTATCTCTATTGCGTTAGATTGCACTGGTTCAAAAGAACCAGTAAAATTACTCCTATGCCTTCTTGGTGAAGGATCGACACTCACAAGTGAAAGCCCGCGAAGCCTTCTAGGCCGAGGAACTGGTGGATCAACCACCTCTATATATAAATAAAAATTAAAGACTCAAATTACCAAAGACAAGATAGGAGCACAAAACACTCTCTAAAAAAGTCCTAAAGATACAAACAAGCAATCAAATTCCAAGTATTTCCACTCTAAGTGATTAGGATTAGACACCAAATAAAAGAGATTGAAAAAAAAGAACCTCCTAAAGGTAAATTGGGATGATGAGTGCCTAATCCTACAAGCAAAGGTATCCGAAACAGTTACATTGACCTCCAAAAAATAGACTTTTTTGGTGTAAGTACTCAGGGTTCAGAAGGGCACCCTCCAGAAGTACTATGAAATTGATGCAACATTTGCCTCAGGTACCATGAGAATTACCTGTGTGGTCCCTATGATAGGAAACTAAGGTCACCATATTGTAATCAGAATCTGGAGGCAATATTCATGGGCGCGAGATCCAAAAATTAGAAGCTGAGGTGTCTCTCTTTCCCTAACTTCACATGTCCTCGTGCTTGACTCTCATATTAGAGGAGATTTCCCAGACAACTTAATGACACTAGATTGTTGGCTTGATTTGGGTTGACTTAGGTTCAATCTATATTGCACACCAAAAAAACCCTTGATCATTGGCCCTTTCAGAAATGACTTGCAATCATATCGCAGTCTCACCCAAAGTGACAGTGGGTGGATGTAAAACCACGTTTCTGCAGCCTTGAGGGACTGGTAGATGTGATATTATTATGTTTTCTTATTCTTAACATTCATAAATCACTTCACCAAATTTAATTAATCACAATAACATGTCATATAAACCCATAAACCATTACTGCGTCGAAGAAAAACACAACTATAATATTGATATTCTATAACAGATAATAAGAAAATACATACATCAATCATACGAAAACATCAAAATATCGTCCACAAAATTGTTGCTTTATTATGATGAATCTTTGAATACAACCAGTACTTGACCTGCACACTAATTTGTAGGTTGTCTACACACTCAGCTGAAGACTCTTCTCTAGGCCTCTGTGCACTCATCTACAAATCCTTTCCTTTGCTATAAACTTCATATCATAATAATACATCCATAGCTCTCTATCTATGTCGCTCCAGAACATATATGTTGTTGGGTCTAGAACTGGATGTGGGGCTTGAAGCGGTGATGTGTTCGGCTCATAGGCTCAACTACAACTCCTTTCCAAATAGGGCTCTAAAAACCCAAAGTCTAATTTAAATTTCAATTTTCCCCAAATCAAGGGCTCCTCTTGTTGTTTCATTCCTAGGGCTCTTAAAACAAGGGTTTGTTATGTCTCTCTCCAAGGTTGTTGCCTCATAAGAAACCTTTATATACTATTACATTATAGGATTACATCATCAAAATACCATGGTCCTAATACCATGGACTCCCTAAAATAAGAAATTAAGGCCCAAAACCCATTGATTCTTTACAAAATCATGCACTTTTACAAAAAGGAGGGGCTTTGACCCGCCCTGAAGCCCTTATGACACCGCGCGGTATATTTAATTCCTTAAACTGCACACTCTTCTCCATAAATGTAGAGCCTTTGCCAAAATATAGGCCAAGTTGGGTTGCGCTCAACAGGCCCCCAACACTCACATGTGACTCATCCTAATTCACTCAGCTAATTTTCCTTTGATATTTTCTGCAATATTGTCGTAGGCATTGTTAAATTGTTGGAGAATGGTTGAGACCTGCTTTTCTTCATTACGCACTTCTTCCAATAGTGCTTCTATTTCTGGTCCTGCATTCTTCTACAATACTGCCTCTTCTCAATGTCGAAGCTCTTGAAGCTTCCCATCCACTTCTTGAGACAGTTGGAGAAACTCATCTTGCCATGGCTGAGTTCTCTTTGTCAAAACATGTTCTTCTTTCCTCAACTCTTCTATCTTCTTCTGGAGGGAATGTCCCTCATTGATCTTTGTGAGCTTCTATGAGATTGGTATGGTATTCGCAGTTGCCCAAATCTCCTCCAGCTGCTTCTGCTTCTGTTGAATGTCTTCTTGTAGCTTATGCACATTTGGATATTCCTATAGAAAATTCCAAATATGTAAAGTCTCATCCAACAACTTCCCACAATCTGCCACTATTGCGGAGATGTTGGCCACTGCACTCTTTAGGTCGACCCCCCTGTGCTCTCGCACTTCCTATGGTGTGGTTGGTTGTAGCTTCACCTACAACTCACTAGTATTCATCTCATATGAAAATTGTACTTCCACAACTTTCTCCTTGTATCCTTTTACTGCAAGGCTGAGCTTTGTGATTGTTGTCCTCCACTGGTTCCTCTTCTCGGACATGAAGCTCCAAAATTTCTTGGCATGTAGCTTCAACTACAGTCTTCAGCTTCTACTGCTGCTAAATCGCCTGATCATTTTCCTAGATCACCTAGTTGAGCTTCTACTGCATTGAAGCTCACTCTTTTTCCACCTGAATTTTCAACTGCGAGGTGTGTTCTTCCGGTAGCTTCAGCTCATCTATTATCTACATATGTAGCTTGTGTAATTTCTGCAATGGTACTGTTGCAATATTCATATTCACATACCTCCATTCTTTAGCCTACTGTTGAATCTCGGTGGAGTCAAACTACAGATCTCCGACAAGTATTAGTGCTATCCACACTTCAAGTGTAGGTTCTACTGGTATTTCCTCTCCAGTATTTTACACTACCTGCACTAACCGTCTAACTGCTTGTGCCAATATATTAATATCTACGATGTGCTTTTCAACACCTATTAGAACTACACTGTAGCGATCCTATAACTTCTTCCATGATTCTGCCATTTCCTCCTGAATTTTATTCCTGATCTGATCCAAGTCCCCATCAGTGAGGACCATTGGTGTTAATTCCTTTGTCTTGTCTACGTTGTGCTTATTTTTTATCTTCATGGAAACTTCGTCATGTACCTTCCTCTTTTCTACGACAGATGATTCTGTCTCTGTATTCTTAGACTCCTTATTCTGCTCATCACCTCAAAGAGGATCCTAATGTCCCTCGTCGTGTTGCTTCTCTTGTTCTACCTCTTGCTTATCCTTATCTTTATCCTTCCCACTTACTTCCCCATGTTGCGATGTGTCCTCCTCTGTCAAACTATCTTTTGTCTCTGTCTCCATTGCATTTCTCCATTCTATGAGCCACTGTTGTACTTGTGAAAAGAGATCATCTTATGTTACCAAATATGGTAGGGTATGCCAATTCTTCCTTGTGTCTCTGTGAGCCTATATATAAAATTTGTGGAAATCAGTCTTAAACTTTGCGACAAAGCTATTCTAATCATATAGGCTCGGTGAAAGGTAAGGGTGTTGGTTCGCCAACATGTGTAATTCCATATGATATAACACAAAAAACATCATGTTCTCCTATGATCGTGAGAGTTTATTGGTATACCATAGTGAGGCATACCCCGCGACTTCACAAACATCTAAAGCTATCGGAGGAAACTATGAATCCTTCGACTTTCTCCATTCCAACATCACTATTATCAAAATTAACCATGCATAATGAAATGTAGTACCTTTCTCCTAAACCTTGTAGCAGTCGTCCAAAAATTATTTTCAAAGGTATGCGGCCCAGTTTTACTGAACCCCATTGGTGCACTACGCAGCTAATGAAACTACCACTACACGAAATTCATTAGCCTGACACTTTCTCATTATATTTCCAGCTAATATGTATGTTGTGAAGTGAACTCCCTGGTCATTGATTGAGTTAATACCATAACCTCACTTCCCATTTGTCAGTTTTAACTTCTTCTTCATGTTTTCAGCTATTGCTTTGTCCTATTCTTTCCCAAAAAATTCTTCTACGAGGTTCCATCCTTAATACGTCAGTCTTGTGATTCTCCATATCAACATTTCTTCGATAGGTATCCTCTTTCCCATCCACCAGCATCCATCATGCACCATCATGAGCAATTTTATGACACATTTTATGCTTCCTGGACTTCTACCGAAGTGCAGCGTATTCAACATGTTCAACGACCCTGACTGTGCTAATCCAGCTTCCCACTGTTGCAGTTCTAACCTTGTCACACCACTCTCAGCATAGTGTACCTACTTTAGACATATGCCTAGTGTGAACTGTGGGTATTTCTTCCTGTCATTGAAATCTTAGTCTGTGAACTTCAACTGCGTAAGTTTCCCAAGGATTTCTCTAGAAAATTTTACTGAATCTGGCAATAGCGGTATAAAGGTACCATACTTCGGATTCTTCAATTATTTTACCAGTTTTTGGCTTGGATTTCTAGGTGGAATATATGGTGGGAGAGGTGATGGAAACGATGTGCCATCCGTTTCCAATTGCACCTACTCTATTTCTTCCTCATTTTCTCTGACTTGTCTGGGTTCTTGTTGAGGCTCGACAGGTCTCTTGTCATATTTATTCTCCATTCTCTGTTCTTTGGCTGGTTTATTTCATGGAGATCTCTGGTGTCTAAGTTGTGGTGATGCTACTGCAGGCATCTCAGCTAATGTTGTGGGTATATCAGTTTTGACTTCTTCCATGATTCCTGATAAACCCTTCTATTTGAATATACGAATAAAATCCTCAATATTCATATGACAATACAAACTTTTGCAACTTCTCTACACTAACAATACTCAAGTTCTCAAGACAACAAAGTTCCAAATCTTGGCAGGGTGTGAATTTCGATCCTCATCATTATCACATATTGTGTTCATTAATTTCATATCTATTGATAGATTCAATTAATTTTTCCTCATAAATGTAGATTTTTGCGCCTTTCAACTAAAAATTTCCCTTTTAACGGTCATATTTTTCTGGAAAACTTTGACATATCCCATATTTTAGCAAAGCAATCCTTCTTGCAAACTTCGACATAATCCCATACTGTTGCAAAGGAAAATTCCTACATCGAAACTCTCTCTCTACATTGTAGTTTATAGTCTAGTGCCCACTTTTAACTGAAGGTGGCACTAAGAATTTCCTTCCTTCTTTAGTGCGATGATGTAGGGGTGGGGTTGTCATTTTACAACTTCAACCTGATGCCATGTACTCTTCCTTGAACTACTTCTTCATTTAAATTTACTAATTGAACTATGCCTCCATCAGTAATATGCTTGATAATGTATGGGCCCAACCAATGCATCATGAATTTTCCTGGAAACTTTAAAAACTTACTATCATAAAGGAGAACAAGGTCTCCTACCTAGAACTTCTTTTGCTTAATATGTCTATCATGCCAAGCCTTTTCTCTTGCTTTCTACACCTGCTGATGGAAACCTACTATAAATCTATCTTCCTCCAAAGAAAGCAATTGTGACAATATTTCCTCCATTATAGCAGGGTCTTCCATATCTATAAAAGTTGCAATCCTCCAGCTAGGCATGATGTACTCCATGGGAATCACAACTTCTTGCCCACAAATTAACCTGAAGGGTTTCTAACCTGTCAAATTCTTACATGTGGTCCTATAATCCCATAACACTGCTGGAATTCTAAGATCCTAGTCATCTCTATTCACATAGCATATCTTAGTTAGTGCATTCTGCAAAATCTTATTAAATGCTTCTATTGTTCCATTGGACTAACGGTGATAAGGGATAATCCTCTAATGATAGACTTGGAACTCCTCAATCAATGATTCAATAGTCTTATTTAGGAAGTTTTAACCTTGGTCGCTCATCAAATTCTTCGAACATCCAAATCTAGACAATATGTACTCAAAAATAAACTTCGTAGTAGTCTTTGTGCTGTAGTCCCTTAATTTTTTTTCTTCAACCCATATTATTAAGTAATCAATTGGTGTAATTATGTACCTTGCACCTTTCCTCTTTCTAGGTGGGTTGATTGGTCCAACAAAATAAATGGCCCACTTATCAAAAACCTGCAATGTAACTTCAGGTACCAATGGTATCTCATCTCTTCTAGAAGGGTTCCCTGTTATTTGACATACATCACATGCTCGGCAATACTCCTTCACATCCTTGTGTAGTGTAGGCCATCACAATCCTGCTCTCAAAATCTTCTACGTAGTATCTTTTCCTGCATAGTGTCCACCAGTTGTGCCCCCATGAGCTTCTTCTAGAATCATATGTCTTTCATGTTTAGGAACATATCTGCGCATTATCTCATTTGATCTTATCTTATATAAGTGCCTCGCTATTAATGAAAATTTAGCCACCTTAACCACAAATTCTTTATTTTGGTGTGTATTATACTTTGAAGGAGCCATTAATGTGGTCAAAAATTGAATGATATTTACGAAGTCGTCATCTTCCAATTTGATTGAAAATAACTGTGCATCATGGAAATTATCTTCTATGCTAGTTGGATCTTCCCTTGTTTACAGCCTTGAGAGATGGTCATGTCCTACATTTAGTCTTCCTAGTTTAACAATGATCTCAAAGTCATATTCCTGGTATAATGATAACCATCTGCAAATATTTCCTCCTAGGACAGGCTTATTAACCAAATAATTTAGTGCATAATGATCTATAAATATTTTAAAGTGAGACCACAACAAATAGTGTCTAAAATTCTGCAAAGCATGCACCATGGCCAACCCTTCCCTTTCTGTAGTGGTGTAATTATTTTTTGCTTTAGATAACTTTCTTCTTGCAAAATCTATATGATGATCAATCTATCCTGCACCAAGTTGTGCCAGTACCACTCCCAAAGCTATACAAGAGGCATCCACATGCACATGGAACTCCCTATTCCAATTAGGGAACACTATTATAGGTTTAGTTACCATTTTTTCTTTCAATATGTCAAGGCTCTTCTAACATTATTCATTGCACTGAAAAGTTACGTCCTTATTTAACAATTTCTACATAGTTGAGGTGATTTGTGCATACCCCTTGATGAACTTCATGTAATACCCAGTATGTCCCAACGTAGTGAAAATTTGTCTTACTGTCTTAGGTGGAGGCAAGTTCACAATTATAGAAATCTTAGTAGGGTCCACCATTATTCCTTTCTTACAGAAAATATATCCCAACAATATGCCAAAGGGTACCCAAAATATTCACTTCTTTAAGCTCAAAGAGATATGATATTTTTTACATGTGTCGAGCATAATTCTTAAACTTCCAACATGTTTTCTCAAAAATCCAAATAATGTTCAATCATCAAAATATACCTCCAAAAACTTTTGGATGTACTCCTTAAAATTTTCAAACACCACCCTACAAAATATATCAGGGCCATTTTTCAATCCAAAATGCATTACTGTGTATTAATATGAGCCCCATTCTGTAGAAAATATGGTCTTATGCCAATCTTCAGGTGCAATATTAATCTAATGATAACTTGAGAATCCATATGTAAATGAGTAAGCTTCTTGTCCTCCTACATTGTCCAACACTTCAAATATGAAAGGGGTAGGGAAGGGATCATGTAAACATGCATGATTCAACTTTCTCAGATCAAGATAGATCCCAAACTTTCCTTAGTCTTCTTCCCTTTAACCACCATAAGACTCACCCATTTTGATTCTTCTACAGGTTCAATAATTCTTACTACTATCATCTTATCAATATCTACTCTCAATTTCTTCTTATACTTCAGGTTCATTCCATGAGGTCTTTGTTTGACTGGCTTTGCATCAAGATTAAGAGGAGTCTTCGTGACTCCTATATCTCCTATTATACCCTTCATCTCTGAAAAATTGGTGGGAAACAATTCTTGATATCATGAATTAACTCTATAACTTTACTGACTATCTCCTCATCCCAGTAGTCTCCTATTGCTGCAAACTTAGGTTGCTTTTCTGATCCTATGTTTACTTTTTTAGTGTTTAGTGGCTTCGTTATGTCTGGTATCTTTGGCTCAGCTCCAGTAACTTCATGGTATCCTTCTAACTCTTCTATGTCAATGTTGTGAGGCTCTTATTCTTCATATGCAACAAAGTTATAACATTCTAGTTCATTTTTTATCTGTGCAACCCAATTAGGTTTTTGCCATACCAACGAGGTGACTTTCTCAAATATCTTCTTCTTGAATGTCTAAAGGGATAAATCTATGTATGGGAAATCATCCTTAAAGTTGAATGTTAATATGAATCCATCAATCATGACTACCCAATTCTTGGTACCATGTTGAAGCTCTGTTTCTAGGTACCAATTCTTAGAGATTGTTTCTAATGTATGAATGAATCCATGTACCCATTCTTGTTGTGGAATTTCCTTCCATGTTGTAGTGCATAACTGGATATGCTTCCTAGAATTAGTTTGGCCATTCTATTTTATCTCCATATCTATTTATATTTTTCCAAACCTTATCCACATCAGTCTTCGGCATTCTTGCCAACCTCCTATATTCTTCTTGTGTGCATTCCACCATCTAGTAGGGGTAGCTTTCAAGGCTATATCCAAGGCTAACAATCTTTGATTTTCTGGGACTTATTCTTCATAATAATTAAGAAAAGTATTTACATCACCTAAGCCATCATACGAAGGAAGGTTACATACCTCAGATATCATACAACAAATTGATTTGGTAATTCTTAAACAATGCCTTGTGGATACCTCATACAGCCTATTCTGCCAATTTTCCAACTCTTCTTTTGAGTCTGAGGTAGAATAAATATCATGCTCCCAACTCAAGTTGCCTTATGTAGTAGGGTTAACCCAATATTGTTCTTTTGTTTTCATTTGATAGATATTATCTATGTCAACTGTGCAATATTCTTCTTGGACTCGTTCTGTGTATCTTACTCCTAATGGATCCAAGGGAACAATCATTCTCATATTATTTCCTTCAAATATAATTTGTCTCTTCTTCAGATTAATTATGGCCATATTGAAAAATTCCCATTCAAGTCCAAGAAATGCATGATAATGGTTACTATCATCGAAGATTTCTACTACTTCAAAATCAACATTAGTGCAAACTCCTTCAAAATCCACTATGACACCTAGTAGTCTTCCCATAGGGAATATCTTTTGTTGATTTTCCATCCTTAACTGAATAGGTGACCACTGTAACTTTGGCTTACACATTAATTCACATGTCTACTTCATCAAGACATTAGTAGCAGATCCCATATCCAGAATAACTTGATCCATCTCATATTCTCCTATCTGTGCACTAAGCCTCATCTCTCTTCCGGTTCTCTTCTCTCAATACAAATTATTGACTGGGTGCATCTCTCTTCGCGATGTTTCTTTCAATGCATATGAATCTATCAACTTATAAATCCTGTATACAACCTTTTGGTCTCTTAAAAATTTCTTATAAATCTATAGAAAAGAATTTAAAATTCCTACCTGGTTTGATGCATGCTATCCTTGCGTCGGAGCTTGATCCTGTGTCAGACCTTGGTTTTGCATCGAAGTTCAGGACACGTCACATTTACTTTTCTGATTGGGATTTGCCTATGCACTAGAGTTCGAAGCTCAAACATACATAAAAATTTGCTTCACTTACATAAATACTTATTTTTCTTTCTGAACATAAAAAAGAGCATTCTTTCTAACCCATGCACTTTCAGATTCTTTCTTTTCATCTTCATTATCACTACTAGTCGCAGCTCCACTTCTAGTGCCAATACTAACTCGAGGTTCATCATTCCTCCTTTTAGCATTCATCATTGAATATTTTGTGTCGATTTTTGTTTCCTATTTTCTTGCATCTTAGCCATAAGTATAGGACATTTTTCAATTACATGGTCAAAGGATTTACAATACTTACATGTCGTTGTGGGGTTCTGGCAGTCTCTTGCAAAATGACCTGGATGGCCATAGTTATAACAAATGATATGTCCACGTCCTAAAACAACACCACCACCTCGACCTCCTCCTTGGTAACCTCCTCAACCACCATTTTTTCCATTTTACTCATGTCCATTCTCTTATGCTTACATTCTATAAGTGTCATCATTGCGCTCCATAATTAGGTCGTAATCCCGACAATTATTCTCATCATGTCTTACTAATTTACAGAATTTCCAATATAGTTTCCTTGGAGTATATACATATTTTTGAAACAAATAAAAATATTTTGAATGATTTTTGCCTCTAGCCTTACATATTTCGCACCACAGGCTATATCTTGCATTCAAGGGATTCAATGCTCCACCAGCCATGTAATCCCTGAAGATAGGGCATTGTTCCTTAGAATGGCCCTCAAAACTGCACTTCGTACACCACACTTATTATCTAACTTCCTTTCTTTCCTTGATGCCTTGTATTTGTAGGGTTAGGTTCACCATATGATTTTGAATCTGTTGAATACTTACATTGGTGTTGGAACAGGGTCTCCTACAAAGCTGAGAATCTGGTCCATTTTGTATATTTTTTATTATATTCAGTCTAACGTTGGGGTTTTGGGGTGGGTCAAAGCCCCTAATGCATTGTAAGTGGGTCAAGGGTAGACCAAGAGTCTGCAAACCACGGTTTGCGGACCATTGGATGCGTAGGCTAAAGTAGTATAAATAGTTGAACCTTTTTGAGTCGATAGGTAGAGAATGAATAGAGATTGAAGTGAAGTACGAATTTATATATCTGGGTTGGGTTGTTTTGGGTTAGGACTCCTTCTGGCTGTGTGCGCGAAGATCCTCTATCCTGTTGTGTTCGGACCCTGCTGGCTGTGTGCGTAGGTGGTATTCGGGGAATGTAAGAAGATTTTGATAAGTAATATATGTGAAGTATTTTTGAACCATATGAAGTTGTTTGGATATGTTCTATTATGATCGCTGCGAACTAAGATTGTCTGATTAAGCTGTGAACTTATCTGTTTATCTCTGTGGTATGAAAGTATTTGCATTTAATATATTACTATGATATGACTGTTGATGCACTTTCTAATTACATCTTTTTTAATGAACGTGAACTATTTGTGTTAATAATATTGGCTACGATTATGCTAGTTTATGGATGTAATTGATGATACGCACATGGATGTGAACCTACTAGAGAAGATCTGATAAGAACTATAGTCTGGCTACATTCTGGAACCCTGCAAATCACCCTTTTGTGTAGATCTGATAATTATGGGCCTGCGTTATTACCTTCTCTCTCTCAGGGTGCGGAAACCTGGTTCCAGCACCCTCCCATACTACTTTGGATGAGACTTTTACCTGCACAAGCGGGTCACTACCGAAAGGGCCAGTGGCATAGGGGTTTTTTGGCAAACCTTCACCTCCGAACTTGGGTCAGGACCCCTCAAGCCAACAAATGGTTCTGTTGCCGGGATCGGGAGCATTTTGAGGGAGAGTTTTGGTAATGCCAAGGCCATATTGGAAGCCTGAAAAGAAATAAATCGACGAGTGGTTTGAAAAGAAAGTTCAGGAATTCGTTGTAAAAGAAAATCGCAGTGCGAAATTAACCGCAGAGGAGTGGAAAAATAAGTATATTTTCTTGGAAATCTACGATATTTTCTACATAATGTTTGCAATCGAGCTGCAGGAGTGGCTCGCAAGACTGATTGATTTTTAGAAATGTTGGAAAGATGAACGGGTCACACAATGGACTCCAAAACTGATCTGGTAGTTGGAGAAGACTAATAATACCATTACTCTCGTGGTAGATCATTGGGTGGACAGTGTGATAGGAGGATTCGTGACTGAATTTTCAATCGATCAATTTGTGTCCTACTCAGAAGCGGAGCGGAGGTTCTTCAAGGGTTTCTGGGTTAAGTTTCTAAAAACTTTGTCGTTACTGATTAAGATCTTACTGTGTGAAAAGAGTATCCTGTGTAGCCATATCGAGTGAATGAGATCCGATCAAAGTGAGGGTACAACGCGCAGTGATAAGTACTACAAGACTAATCAAGAGGGAGATCGATCTATCTACAGTCTAGTTACTAATTTTGTTGCACATAGCCCTCCATCAACACCATCGTCTAGTCCTCGTAGGGGCAAGAACTCACCTCCGCCACCACCGGAAGATGATATGACTTCACAGTTGAAGTTACCCACCTTCAAGGGTGTGGGGGACAAAGATATGGATCACTTCTGGTTTGTCACAAGGTTTGCATGGACTGCGCAGAATGTAGTGAGCGATGTTATGAAAAGAGCACAGTTATCTCTTGCTTTTGAAGGAAGGGCCCTGGACTGGTACATGGGATACCTAGACCAACATGCGAACGCGAGCATTGAGGACATTAAGAACGCCTTGAAGCAACAGTTCAAGAAGCCTAAGGCCTACTCCCAGATAGTAAACAACCTGAAAGATTTCAAACAAGGTCCATCTGAGTCTATATGGGTAGCCGATCAGTGATTGAAAAAATTAATCAGAGAAGGAGGATTCCAGAATGATTACATGCAGCATACGGAGTGGTTCATTGCTATTTTTCTGCCCCACCTACGCATACCAATGGGCCACCAAGACATTGAGTCATGGGAGAAGGCCTTGGAGATAGCAATGAAGTTGGAGGCTGCGCCACGAGGTGAAACCTAGCTGGATGTACAACAGATACAAGGCCAGTTGGAAGCAATGCACATGGAGATCCAGAACTTGTTAAAGGAATGAGGAGCGGAGGCTAGCCCTGACAGGTGGTGCATACGATGCAGGGTGAATGGCCACACCAAGGATAATTGTCGGTTATTAACAGACTACATGCAAGCTAGAGGACCTAGCCCGCTACACCCTAGAGAAGTTGTGGGGCCAAGTAGGCTGGCACTATGGTGTGACGAATGTTTGTTACGAGGTTGCATGACACCAACCATTGCCCTCGCCTTGCTACTTTTATTTCGGAGGTTAAGCAGAAATGGTGCAGGTTTTGTAGGTTTGTGGGGCATGATGAGAAAAATTGTCATACTTATGATCTGATGATAGACCAAGGAAACCTCTATAGGGTACAGACAAATATTTCGTCACCAAGGACCCCTTCCGATATCGGGGGCTCCCCCGTTAGGGGTAGGGGAGGGGGCCGAGGTGGAAGCACAGGTAGAGGAAGAGGCCAACTAATCTGTTATAACTGCGGACAGATAGGTCACTTTGCAAGGGACTACCCGAACCCTACAAGGCAATCCTGCAGGTATTGCAGGCAACTGGACCATGTGATCGAGGACTGCCTGATTTTGATAGCTAAGGTGCAGGAGAAACATCAGACACCTATGCAGAATGTGCAAAGGACTATGACGGAGCCTCAGAACGAGGGACTAGGTATTAATATCATAACTCGTAGCAGCCTAGCCACTGGGGGGCAGAAGAAAAAGCTACGGCTGAGCCCCTGATCAGGAAAGCGGTCATCAAATTAGAAGACCTGGACCTACAAAAGGAAAGGGAGACCTTTATCGCAGCTTTGTAGGACTTCACAGAAGCATCTACTTCGCAGGTTCCTGCAGCCACCAAAGAAGGAGAAGGGGTCCGACCATTTTTACAAGCATGCATGAAACTGTTGCGCAACCATCAGGCCATTGAGAACCTCCAAGCCCTATTAAACAGCTGCGCAGAGAAAACCAACCCACCCCTGGAAGTTAAGGATGTAAACACACTATACAAGTACAAGAAATGCACTGGTATGGAAATGCAGCTCACGACACAAATCGGGGATTATGAAATGGAGCAATTTATTTTGGATCTAGGATAAGATGTGAACGTACTACCCAAGAAAACATGGCAGTGCATGGGAGAACCTAAGTTATAATGGTCCACTATCTAGCTACGCATGGCCAATCAGCAGAATATCATACCTTTAGGACAGTTATCACAGGTCATAGTGGATATTGTAGGTGTTAAGGTCCGGGCTGACTTTGAGGTCATTCAGATTGTGGAAGATGCGGAACCTTACCCTGTGCTCCTAGGGTTAGATTAGGCCATCGAAATGGGTGGTATTATCAACTTGAAGAAGAGAAGCATGGTATTTGAGAACAGAGGGATTCAAGTGATATTTCCTTTAGATATCACAGAAGGAGAAAGGTATACAGAGACGGTGCGTATCGACGAGAAGGTAGATCACATATACAAGTTAACTACACGGGATGAATATTGGATCAACCCTATGGCTGATAGTATGCTCTACTGGGAGAAGGGTATCGACTGTTTTTATGACTCCAACAGAGAACTAGAAAATTGGCAAAACAAGTTTCACGACGTATCCGCGCTACGATGTCTCAGGATTACAATGGATTTCCGATGTATATCCTCAGAGGTAAGAGATATGCCCTACTTTCATGGTTCTGGTAGTATTAAGGAATTTTTGCAAACCTTTGAAGCCGAAGTTCCAAAGGAACGAAGGTTATGAGCCCTCAATATCTCCCTACGCGTAGCACCCACAAAGTGGTGGGATGAGCGTAAGGCAACATTCCAGGAATGGGGGAATGTCAGACTATGTTACTCTTGCACTTCGACCCTCTGGTTCACTTATGGAGGGAACAACTCGGACTATTAATCCGAAGCTGTGCAGACTTGCATAAGATAACTACCGATGGCAGGAAAGGGTGCGTGAATGATAGGTGCATCCCCTACAGAAACTCTCTCAAGATGAGAGATACTATGGAAGTTGCGGATCTGGAAACACCTACAGCTATGGAACAACTGCACTTGCTCCTCTGCTTCGCAGGCTACTACAAAAAAACCAGGTAGGAGTACGCATGAATCACAACGCCTCTGAAACAACTATTTCGCAAGGCCATTTCAGTTCGCAAGGACGATAGGTGTTAAGGGAGCTTCAAACTAGTAAAGAAAACAATAGGCCCACTCAAAACGCAGATGGAACGTTGGCTAGACCACCATGTGCACAGGAGGCTCATTGAACGCACGCAGGCACGTTGGGAGTGCAGGTGTGCTTTGAGCGCACCTGAGCTACAAAAACTACCCGTTGCAATAGTCAAATCGAGTAAAATGAAAAATCTACTGTTGAATGGAGCAGGAAACTGGCATTAAATGAAGTAATTGCAGGATATTTTTTACCGTTTACATGATGGTAAGTTCCAAGTGTAGCTTGCCCAACCACTGACAGCTCACGTTAGCTATAAAAGGGGTCGACCAAACCAGACAAGGGTTCTATATCAGTTGTATAGCTTGTATTTGGCATATCTTGCTGTGAATATTTGGTGCTGCAAGACGCTCTGTGTTTATAGTGTCTCCCTCATGTCTAAGCAACCTACCTGCTCGGACAGTAGCAACCTGGAGTTTTTTTTTTGTGCCAGGATGATAGCTACGAACCCCGCTGAGCCTTCTGAACCAATGACCTCGTTGGAACAGGGGACTGAGGAAGTGGTGGAAATCAAGTTTGAGGCAGAAGATATTCTCTCCACGCCAAGCCCAACCACAAGGAAAGGGAAAGCAAAGGCACAGAGCTCCAGAAAGCCCCTGAAGCCCACAAAATGGGCTACAGGAAAGCCGCGAATGTCCTCGCGAACCACAAAATCCCTGAAGGCAGCTCGGGAGGAAGCACAAACCGTCGAACCAATTCACTGGTTACCTCCCTTTGTTCGACCATGAAGGACCTCAACGCACATGCCGGAGAATCTTAATGGCTTGGTCACTTACCTACAGATGTCACTGACCCCAGGCGAGGTTCCCATCATTGGCGAACCTTTTGGTAAGCTTCATGAGGTCAAGTTTGATGATCATTACCTATCCAACTTCAAATCATTCCCTAAATTAGCACATGTTCTATACCTCGACACAATTCATGACAAAAATGGAGTTACAGTCATCCCCTAGCGTTGGGTGTGGGGTTTGGTCGGGTTCAGGCTCCTGAACTTACTCAGGATGCCCCATTTTGGTCATTACAATATTACGGACCAGCTCACCCGGCAGCTGCTCACCCTAATTCATGAAGGCTGCCTATGGATCTAGGACAGGACTCCTATTGATGTTGTGCTAATTCATAGGATTATTGGTCTCTCGATGAACGACCCAAGCCCTCTGGAGTGACTGGGTAAGAAATACGAAGTCGAGACTGTTGAATTGATGCGCCAAAAATTCAAGATGGAGCGAAATACCTAAGGATTTATCATCAAATACATCAATGATCTCGCTACGCAGATGGGCATGATGTTTCTGGCATGCAAGTTGATGGGAAAATGCCAATTCGCCACCGTCCCTGCCTACGTGATCCAGCTAGCAGGCCAATGTGTGGAAGGAGTCTATTTCAATTGGGATCAGTACTTATGTGAAGAATTTTTGGCCAACGTCCGAGAATCCTAGGACTTAGGGCACACCTTTTTCTACACATGGTTGTTATTCCTCATAGCGGTGGTCACCTGGGAAGCTCCTGCAGAGTCTATCGTCCCTGAGCTTACCCCAGATATTTGTGAAGGAGATCGTTATGCGCACTTGTGGGACTCCAATGATGCCCAATGCATAGAAGAAAATCAAGACTTCTAGGTCCTCTTCCAGAGTAGCATGGCAGTTGCCATCAACTCTCAACCACGCCTATCACCCATAGTATATGACAAGTACAAATGCATAGTGACCTTTCAGGTGACCATGCATAACATACAAATTCGGAGCCGAAAGGAGAAAGCTTGGACTTCACTCCCCTATATGGTCGCAGACGAGGAAATTGACAGTGTTATTGCACTCTGGCCCCCGCAGTGGAAGATTGGCTTCAAGACCAGGGCGTAAGGCCCTAAAGATGCCAGCACAACACAAGTAATTCCCCCTATCACTATTAAGGATCTTGCAGGCTCCAGCAAAAGTACCGAGAAGGACACAAAAATGGCTGCGAAGAAAGATGTGCAGTAGAAGCAGACTGATGAGAAGGATGCCGAAGGAGAAACACAGAAATATTCGCAGCTCGACTTAGGGAAAGAAGGAGGGGATGTAGGGGGAACTGCATCCCCTCATGCAACAAAGCGCACAAGCAAGCCTGCTAAAGGACCCCAGAAGAAGCAGCATGCTCAGCGGATAAAACATGATGAAACTGTTACCTTGACAGAACGTGAACTTGAACAGATTACTGATGCAGTCTCTCTAGCCAAGTAGGATCGATGGGAAGCCCTCGAGGCACAACAAAAGGCTACGCTCGTCGCATTACAGGTCAAGCTCCGTGAGCTACAACTAAAGACAGACACACTGCACACCAGTGTGACTTTGGTACAGACACCGCAAACCACCAATAGAGCTACACTCACAACAACAAAAATCCGCCTCTGCCTTTTGCCTCGCGATGCCCTTATGATCAGTCCGCCTGACCTGAGCACGCAAGTCCATAGTTTCTAGGAGGTATAGCTAGACTTAGCCAAATTACCCCAAGATGCTTTGCAGGGGCTCCATACAGGTATATTTCAGGAAATTTAGCACCGGGACCTACAGATTCACCAACATATAGGCTTGGTTGAGCAAACGATCATCGAAAGCAATGTTGCAATTGCCCTTGCCACCACGCAGTAGAAGGAGCTCAAAAGCTTCATTCACCAGCTATGCGTAGAAGTTCCAGCAAATATTTCAGCTACTGCTATGCCCCAAGTGAAGGTTGAGGGGTTCGTCACTGCATTGAAGGCATCTCGAACAGAGGTTGTGAAGGTTAAGTCATGGATGGAGCAGTAGATTTCCTATCTACAGGCTAAATTGCAGCTCAAAACACCTCCGGAGGTGCGGGCCCAGTGATCTACGCTGGTCACTGCAGCTACGAATGTCATCACAGGGCAGATCATGCAAGGTGCTCAACTACTAGAAATGGCCATGCAGCTATGGACCAAGGTCCAACGCGATCCCCTCCTGTGTGAAATAATCTAGGCCCTGCGGCAGAAAGAGGAGATGTTTGAAATGTTGGAAGCCACCCTACCCACATTGGTTCCTGCTCAACGCCTGGCACGATTACGAACTAGCCAAGACCTCCAAGCTGAGATAGAAGAGCTTCAACAGAAGAAGAAGGCCCTCACCGACCGCCTGAAGCCTTGGACTACTGACGCCCTTAGACTGTCATGGGATGCTGATGTAGCCGTAAAGCAGCTCAAACAGACTCTGGAAAGTGTCACCGTTGCGACGAAAGGCACAATTTCACAGAAATTGGTCGACATAGCCCAGAATGCTATTGTCCAAAGTGAAGCCATGCTACCCCCATTGGCTGAAGCAATCAAATTGTTGCAGGCGCAGGTGGAGACCCCACCATCCTAATGACTCGGGACGAGTCACAAGATTGTGTTGGGGGACTGTTGGAATAGGGTCTCCTACAAAGTTGCGAATCTAGTCCATTTTGTATATTTTTTATTATATTTAGTCTAACACAGGGGTTTTGGGGTGGGTCAAAGCCCCTAATGCATTGCAAGTGGGTCAAGGGTAGACCAAGAGTCTGCAAACCATGGTTTGTGGACCATTGGATGCGTAGGCTAAAGTATTATAAATTTTTGAACGCTTTTGAGTCGATACGTAGAGAATGAATAGAGATTGAAGCGAAGTACGAATTACTAGATCTAGGTTGGGTTGTTTTGGGTTAGGACTCCTGTTGGCTGTGTGCGCGGAGATCCTTTGTCCTGCTATGTGTGGACCCTACTGGATGTGTGCGTAGGTGGTATTCGGGGAACATAAGAATATTTTGATAAGTAATATATGTGAAGTATTGCTGAACCATATGAAGTTGTCTGGATCTATTCTATTGTGATTGCTGCAAACTAAGATTGTCTAATTAAGCTGTGAACTTTTCTATTTATCTCTGTGGTATGAAAGTATTTGCATTTAATATATTACTATGATATGACTGTTGATGCACTTGCTTATTACATCTTTGTTAATGAACGCGAACTATCTGTGTTAACATATTGGCTATGATTATGCTAGTTTATTTTTGTAATTGATGATACGCACGTGGATGTGAACCTACTAGAGCAGATCTAATAAGAACTATAGTCTGGTTACATTTTGGAACCCTGAGAATCACCCTTCTATGTAGATCTGATAATTTCGGGCCTATGTTATTACCTTCTCTCTCTCAGGGTGCGGAAACCTAGTTCCAGCACCCTCCCATACTGCTTCGGGTGAGACTTTGACCTGCGCAAGCAGGTCACTGCCAAAAGGGCTAGTATTATAGGGGTTTGTTAGCAAAACTTCACCTCTGAACCTAGGTCAGGACCCCTCGAGCCAACAATTGGTATCTCCTATAGGTGAAGCTTCCAATTTCATCGCCATCTCTAGAACTTCGACTTGAATTCCTATCTTTTGTTGCATCAACAACAATATGATATGCGGTAGAAGCGCAACTATGAACCATTCTTGATGTTGTTGCGAAGATATGTTGAAGCTTACCTTATCCAATAATAGTTTAAATATATGATCAAACTCCCAAACAAACTTAGTAGGTTTCTATTTGATCTCTTTCAACTCAGTGATGCACTGCGACTTATACTTCAACTTCTTTAACTCTCTTACCAATGTTGCTTTAATATATGCAAAGATTATGTTCTGATTGTTGGAATACTTCATATACCATGTCAGTTCTCTATCCCAAAACATTGTAACAAGATGCCCTTTCTATATATTCTCAACATTGATATGCTACGTTGTCCATATAGCTTCGCATAAAAATCAAAATTTTTTCGGATCATCCATTCCAATTCCTTTGAAAACGGGTAGCTTAAGATCATTAACCATGCCTCTTCTTGTGGGGGTGCGGGTAGAGGGAAGGGGATGGGGGGTAGGAGGGGTAAGGGGAGTGGGAAAATAACAATCACCCTGGATATTACTATATTCTGGCTTCTGGGAACTCTGAGGCTGGAAGGGAGAATATTGCAAAGTTACCTGGGGGTTATCAGGGTGGCTTTCTTCTCTTTCACTTTCAGATTCACGTAAAAGAGGAATATATTCAGTCTCTACAAAGGTATTTGGATCTTTTCCACGAGATACATTTCTAATATCTACTTTATATATCTTTTCACTTCGCGTTGTGACAATATCTTGCTCAAATTTACTTTCTCTTCTTATAAACATAAGTAAGCTAGCAATCTGATTGCATCTGCAAAAATCCCTTTTCACACAAAAGCATCTTAATCCAAATTTTTATATATTTTAAGTACTTACCTCGCAATTCTTTGAATAATATTCATTTTGCTTTGTTGTAGGACATGGTCGAGTCTTCTGCGAACTTAGTAATGAATCCTTTGAAAATTTTATCAAGTCAGAAATCGACAGCCCTTTAAATCCTATCGTCAATACTCTTTAATCACTGTATTATTTCAGGATTCCACACTGTAGGTTCTCCACCCTTAAACCAGTTCTTCCTTTCGTTCAACCCCGATATCCACTCGTACAACTCAATAGGAAAAGAAGAGAAGAAAATCTTGTATTGATCTGTAAAAATATACTTTTGTAACCACGCTTTAGATGCCAGACGAGGATTTCTTTTTTCTTCATCTGCAAATTCTTGCTCTTTCAAGTCTATCCAGTCTTGAATTTCCTTCTTTGACGGATACCACAACCACATATACCTCAAACAGATCCTATTCTCAGCAATGGAACCATTTGTTGGCTTGATTTGTGCTGACCCAGGTTCAATCTATACTGCGCACCAACAAAACCCTTAGTCAATGGCCCTTTCGGCAACGACCTCCAAGCAGATCATAGTCTCGCCCAAAGTGACTATGGGTGGATGTAGAATCAGGATTTTGAAGCCTTTAGGGACTAGGAGATGTGATATTATTATGTTTTCTTATCCTTAATATTCATAAATCACTTCACCACATTTAATTAATCACAAGAACATGTCATATAAACCCATAAACCATTATTGTGCTGAAGTAAAATGCGACTGTAATAGTTCAATTCTATTACATATAATAAGAAAATACACGTATCAAACATACAAGAACATCAAAATTTCATCCAAAAAACTATTTCTTTATTATGATGAATCTTTGAATACAACTAGTACTTGACCTGTGCACTAAGCTCCAGGTTGTATGCACACTCAGCCATAGACTCTTCTCTAGGCCTATGTGCACTCAGTTGCAGAGCCTTTCCTTCGCTAAAAATTACAGATCATAACAATACATCCATAACTCTCTATCTATGTCTCTCCTAAACATAGTATTTCAACCCTTTATATACTATTACATTATATGATTACTTCGTCAAAATACCATGGACTCTCTAAAACAAGAAATTATGGCCCAAAACCCATTTATTCTTTATACAATCATGAAATTTTAAAAAAATATGGGGCTTTGACCTACCCCGAAGCCCTTATGACACTACGTGGTATATTTAATTCCTTAAATTGTGCTCTACTGCATGCTCCACTGTGCTCTCTTGCATGCTCCACAAAATGCGGAGTCTTTGCCAAAATCTAGGCCAAGTTGGGTCGTGCCCAACATGGATTTCCACTCATTAATCAACTTATATAGTTTTGAGTTTGAGTGTCCTTAGAGATTTAATCTCCACACACCTATTCCAATTCCCTAAAATTCCCTAGACTGGTTGATGTTGTTATGACAAAAAGAAAAATGTCTAGTTCATTTTAATTTTAGATTTCATTTTAATTATCTATTATTTACGACAAATGAAACAAAAGTGCTTGGTGTTATGAAACAAAATAAATCAATAAGAAAACATATGCTACATGAAAATGCAACTCTTCTTTTTCTTCAATGAAAAGAGTCGTGTACAAAGGTTCTACAAGAAACTTAATAATGCAAAAAAAAAAAATTATTTTCCAATTTGGCATTCACACATTCAAAATCTAATAAAAGAACTAAATGATATCTAAAATGCATATAACCTAATGCATAATAGTATGAAAATGAAATATTCAAAGAGAAACAGAAAGCAAGAAAACATGATCAATAAGAAAAAATAAAATCCAAATAGCAAAGATAAGCAAATCCCATAGAAAAAAACACTTCCCAAAGTGAAAAAGATATTTGACTTTGTCATAACAACTTGCACATTTGCTAAAACCCAAAAGTCTGCAAAAACAAGAGACAAAAAGAAAAGAAAGCAATAAGAAAATGATTTTTCTTTTTCTTTTACGAATATTGAAAAACTAAAATTTCAAAAAGGGAAGCAAATCAAAGATCTCAAAAGCCAAAAGTATGAAAAACTCTCAAGTCCACCTAGTCACAAATATGATCATAAAGACTAAAAAACTAGTGTAAACCAGAGACTTATTACTTCAATAACTTGTCCAAAAATATGCAAGAGACTCAGAGAATTAGAAAGACTTTAAAGAACTGAAATCCTGCATTCACCAAAGAATCTCAAACCCTTTTCGAAAAAGAAGAAAGAGAAACAAAAAAGAGCCAACTTCTAGGTCACAAGAGAAGCAAATTCAAGCCTGGTTTATGAACAATTTCAAAAACAATAAAGGTATTTTCCAGAGCCACATAACATCCCATTACTTCACAAAGAATATCTGGAACCGAAATCCAAATGCAAAAAGATTCAAAAACTAAAAACCCTAGGTTAACATAAGAATTTCTCCAACAAGAGGAAAGACATCAACAAAAACATTTTCCAAGGTGATTTTGGGCCTCACAAAGATAAAAAAGGCTTAATGAAACTTGGTCAAAGCCTCAACAAATTCAAGACATGAAAATTTTTCATTTTTCAAATTTGTATATGACTGTTAAGACACATTTTTTCATATATAAGCCATTGTGTATGAAGAAACATGTGTATACACAAGTTTCTTTGGAAGAAATTGTGTATGTACGCGATTTTCTATAACAAAAAGTGTGTATAAAAATAAAAATAAGGAAAAATTAAAAAATATCCCATATCTAAAATATTAGGTTGAAAGACAAAATTACTCAAGACTTTAGAAGGCTGAAAAAACCAAGAAACAACAAACTATAAACCCAGATCAAAGAAAACAACCATTATAGGAAATACTTGATGGTATCCATGGTGGAGTCACCAATTCTGTTGGTGGGAAATAATCCCTAAGGATTTGGTTGAAAGCCTCAATAGAGTTGAATAGATAAATCAACAAATAACGCTCAATAGAGCATGCCAATCATTTGAATTACTAAGGTTGGAGTTAGGAACATACCTTGGGATCCTACATTTGAAGATGTTCCCATAGGGTCCAAACCCTTTGCTTCCTCCAGGATATCCAGACCTATAAATCAATCAAAAAATCATAAATATAATAAATAATTCAAAGTAAATGAATAAGAATATGTTAAATCATAATAAATACAAATTTAATCTATCATTCACAAGATGACAACATATGTTGGGAACAAGACATGAGTTTCTTTATTGATGAATAATAGTAAGTACATGATAGTACAACATAATCCAGGCCAAAGGCACTGACGAAGCCTTCCTTTGGATATTTCTAGACCGAGCCATGAAGACAACCTCTCTAATAGATATAAGATGCTAGATGAGGAAATTGAGCATCTCTATAAAGTAAACCAAGGTTTCCTAGAGACTAAATTTGATGGAGATGCCAATGAGGATTGCGTAGTACAATACAGGTGGTTCGAAGTTCATTATGAGCCATTCCTCAGTAGTGATTGCGCAGTAGAGGCAGGCTAGCAGGTGGCAGAGATTGGAGCATGTGTTTTGCTAGATCGGACCTGATTAGTGTGTAGCAATTGGAGATTGTACTGAGAGCTTGTGAGGATATTTGTATGATGATTGTTACAGGATATCTATGACATATAATATACAGATATTTGGGGGTTTTCATCTTTAAGCTTTCCCATAAAATATTGTGTTCATATGTGTGATTGTTTATGGTTTTAATGTGCGCATGCGATTGTTTTTATTTCCGGAATTAATGAGCAATGGTAGAAGAGATTCTATATTGTGCATGAAGTTAAAATAGTGTGTGATCAGGAGAATCTCGGTGTATAACATATCAGTTATCAAATTCATACATGGAATCAGAGCGATATTGATCATTGGAGCAATTGCAAAACATTGAAGCAGTTGAGTTTTGAGCTGGTGGAATTCGAATTTGCAGCAGTGTTTTCTTGGTGTCGAAGTTGAGATGTCTTTCAACGGATTGCGATTGGAGTATTCCCTTGAGGGAAGCTTGAATTATATTGCATGGAAGGACAGGATGGAGGTGGTGCTTGATGACAATGGGTTGAAGGAGTTCATAGATGCAGAAATTCCAAAACCTGCTTCTAGTGATGCTGCCGCACTTGACGCATGGCAAAAGAAGACAGCAAAGTGTCGAAGAATTCTGTTGGAAGGTGTAAAGGATCACATAGTGTCCAGCCTTCATGGTAAGGCTTCTCCATTCTTGATGTGGAAAGCATTGACAGACTTATTCCAAAGCAAGAGCAACCAAAGGAAGTTGGCGCTCAAGGAAAAACTCAGGAACATAAAAATGGAGAAAGGCAACAGTATGCCCAAGTACCTCACGAAGTTCATCCAATGCAGGGATGAGCTGGGAAGTGTGGGGGTGACTGTAGATGATGAGGACTTGGTGAGCTTGGCTCTCCTTGGGCTTCTGAAGATTTGGCATTCCTATCAGGACTCTGTCAATGATCGAGAGAAATTTCTAGGATGGGAGTGACTTTGGTCGGATCTTGTGCAAGAGGAGATAAGGCGAAGTACCAGGAATGGATCTTCATCAAAGAACTCAGATGAAGAAAATTGCGCTTTGGCTACCAAAGCAAGTAAGGGGAAGAGCAATAATAATGCTTCTTAATCCGATGCGAAAGGAAAGAAGCAGGACATGTCCAAGGTGAAGTGCTTTCACTGTCACCAACATGGACATTACGCCACTAATTTTCCACAGAAGAAGAAAAATAAGCAGGTTGTTGGATCTACAACTGTAGAGGCCTTAGCCTCGTAGTTTGAGCTGTATTTTTTGCTGATCGCATGCTTGGTCTCAAGTGTGATGGGTTCAGTGTGGTTTCTTAACAGTGGTGCATCTTTCCATATGACCGGAGACAAAGATTTGTTTACTAATCTGGATGAGAAAGATCTTGGAGTGCACATCGAGATGGGCGATGATGGTAGATACAGTGCGACCGGTATCGGTACCATTTCCTTTGAGAGGGAGTCTGGTAAACCCTTCATACTGAAGGAAGTGATGCATGTTCCAGGATTGAAGAGGAATCTGATCTCTGTGGCCATGTTAGAAGACAAGGGATATGATGTTGTCTTTAGCGAGGGAAAGGCTTTCCTGCGCAGTAAGGAAACTGGTGAAACCCAGAGGATAGGGGTTCGTGTTAAGAACCTTTATCAATTGTAGGTAGATGGTTGTGTAGCAATGGCAGGCAAGGTAAAAGGAGTGGTGAGCCGGGATGATGGCGAGATGTGGCACAAGATATTGGGCCACCTTCACCATGGAGCTTTGAAAATTTTGCAGCAGATTTCTACCGGCCTTCCCAAAGGTACACTTGCGCAGTCAGATCAGTGCAAGGGATGTACTTTGGGAAAATTTGTGAAAGCCACCTTTCACGAGAAGGATAGTTGTGCCACGAAGATCCTTGAGAGAATTCACACAGACGTGTGTGGACCTTTCTTAGTAGCTTCGACAGCAAAGCACAGGTATTATGTGATATTTGTTGATGATTTTTCTCGTAAGTGCTTGATCTTCTTCATGCAGAAGAAGAGCGAGACATACTCAAAGTTCTGTGAGTTCAAGGCACTGGTTGAGAAAGAATCGGGGAAGCAGGTGAAGGCTCTTAGGAGCGACAATGGTGGTGAATTCATCTCTGGCGAATTCAAGGACTTTTGCAACGCAGAAGGAATTCGAAGAGAGCTCATAGCACCTCATAACCCACTGCAGAATGGGGTCATGGAGCAAAATAACAGAACAATCGTGGGTGTTGCACGGGCAATGTTGCATGATCAGGGCCTTTCCACACACTTGTGGGCTGAGTCATGCAACATTGCGGTTTATGTGCAAAACCGTTGTCCTCACAGGATACTTGGCATGAGTACACCCGAGGAGGCGTTTTCTGGTAAGAAGCCTGATATTTCCCATTTGAGGATTTTTGGTTCACCTGTTTACATTCATGTGACGAAGGATACCAGGAAGAAGATGGAGCCGACTGCAGAGGTTGGGATATTTGTGGGGTGCACTGATATGCCCCACAACTATCGTGTGTATTTGTCAAATAGTCGCAAGACTATTGTGCGACGGGATATCAAATTTCATGAGGAGAAAGCCATGAAGTGTTCGCTTGAGAGGGAGCCACACTTGCATGCAGATGAGGAGCTATTATTCCCTAAGGATGAGCCTCAGGATGTGGATCAACCACATGAGGAGATTCATGGAGTGGAAGAGACCACTCATGCAGCGCCAACCATCAGAGGGCAGAAGCGCACTACAGAAGCTGAGCGACTGGCTCAAGATGTAGAGAGGATTATAGGAGCACCTACATCACAGTGCAGATAGAGACAGTCACCTGACCGGGATACTGGATACATGGCTCTTATGAGCAAGTGTATCATGACAGAGCCATCCTCTTTCGAGGAAGTTGTGGAGGATCCCGCATGGGTAGATGCCATGATGGAAGAGTATGATTCGATTGTCAGAAACATTGCATGGGTGATTTTCCAAAGGTCGGAAGGGAAATCACTGGTAGGTTCGAGATGGATCTAGAAAGTGAAGCAAGCAGCTGACGGAAGTGTGGAGAAGTACAAGGCAATATTTTTTGCCCGAGGCTTCTCATAGATTAAGGGGATCGATTATGAGGAAAATTTTGCACCTGTCACAAGGTATTCTTCCATACGGACGATTCTTGCTCTCTTAGCGCAGATGGGGTGGCACATTCATCAGATGGATGTGAATACTGCGTTCCTCAATGGAGTGATTGAGGAGGAGGTGTACATAGAGCAGCCCGAAGGTTTCGAGATCTTCAATAGCAATTCGCATGTGTGCAGGCTCAAGAGAGAATTGTATGGGTTGAAACAAGCGCCTCGTTCTTGGTACACACAGATAGACAGTTATTTCACCAGACTTAGATTCTCCAAGAGTGAGGCAGATCCGAACCTATACCAGATTGTGGTGGAGGGTAAGTTGCTGATCATTGTACTTTATGTAGATGATTTGATTTTGACGGGTGATGAACTGTTGATACACCTCCATGTACAACACCCAAAGGAGTTTGAGATGAAGGACTTGGGCCTCCTTCATTATTTCCTAGGATTGGAAATTTGGCAGCGCAGTGATGGACTGTTTGTGTCCCAAGGAAAGTATGCTCGAGAGATACTGGAGAAGTTCAACATCCATGGTTGCAAGCCTATCGACACTCCTCTTCCTGGTGGTTGGAGGAAAGAGGATGCTACATCAGCAGAGGTAGTGGATGCCACTGTTTATCGACAGTTGGTGGGGTCGCTTATGTATCTAGTCAATACACGACCCGACATATGCTATGTTGTTAACCAGCTTTCACAAGATATGGTTAAGCCTACCAAGCTCTTTTGGAAGGCAGGAAAGCATGTATTGAGATATCTCAGAGTCACATCGGGATATGGATAATGGTACAGATATTCGGATGAGTTGAAGTTGTGTGGCTTCACGGATGCAGATTGGGCAGGGATCCCAATGGACAAAAAGAACACATTTGGAGGGATTTTAAGTATTGGGTCGACAGCAGTTTCTTGGTACAGTAGGAAGCAGAGATCCGTGGCACTCAGTTCAGCAGAGGCCGAGTATATGGCAGCGAGTTTGGCTGCATGTGAGGCTATATGGATGAGGAAGATCCTTGTCGGGTTGTTCGGTTCACACTTAGATCCTACTGTGATATATTGTGATAATTAGAGTTGCATCAAACTCTTGGTTAATCCAGTATTTCATGATATATCTAAAAACATTGACATCCGATATCATCATATCAGAGATTGTGTGCAGCAGAAGATCATGTTACTTTCATACATTCCCACGGAGGATCAAGATGCAGATATCTTGACGAAGGCGCTCACCAGGAGCAAATTCGAATGCCATAGAGGCAGGATCAGGATGGCAGATAATCCCTATCTTGTTGAGAGGGAGTGTTGAGATTGCAACAAGATGATGAGCATAGTGGAAAGAAGTCGCCTTCACTAAGTGGACCCGCAGGCTATTTTTGGCGCAAAGTCTATTTTTAGACTATGTCTATTTTTAGACATGTCGATCATATTCTATGAGTTACAGGATGCTATTTGTGGATGTTTGTTCAAGTTGGAAAAATAGATGGACTTCTATTTTTAGACATATTGGGCGGAATCTATTTTTAGATTGCCAGTCTAAAAATAGATATGTCGAATATTGTTAGCTCTTAATAATATTTGAACTATAAACATTATCTTATTCTCTTGGATCACTTCAGTTAAGTGCACAGATGTGGCACAGGAGCTGACAGAAGGAATTACGCTATTCCTAAGGGTCAAGTGGAGCTATTGCATGGAGACTTCAATTATAACTCATGTGAGATAGTTTGGTGGAGTTGATTGAGGAATTTAATGGAGTTGTGTTCAGTTTAACTGAGTTAAACATAGTTGAGCTAGTTGTATCTAGTCTAACTGATTGATACACTAGTGAGAGTGGTGTGAATTAATTATTAATTAATTCACTAATTATAAAATCATTAATCAACTAAATAATACATTAGTTAACTTTAGTGCATGGACAGTTTCAGTGGAGACCAGTGAAGAGGTAGGTGAAAGAGCAGTCTGACTATCAGTTGTGACTATACTGGTGCGTGAGTTTGTACCACACATTAATGGAGATTCCAATGAGGATTGCGTAGTACAATATAGGTGATTCAAATTTCATTATGAGCCATTCTTCAGCAGTGATTGCGCAGTAGAGGCAGGCTAGCAGGTGGCAGATATTGGAGCATGTGTTTTTCTAGATCGGACCTGATTAGTGTGTAGAAATTAGATATTGTACTGAGAGCTTGTGAGGAGCTTTGTATGATGATTGTTACATGATCTCTATGACATATAATATACAGATAGTTGGGGGTTTTCAGCTTTAAGCTTTCCCATAAAATATTGTGTTCATATGTGTGATTTTTTATGGTTTTAATTTGCACATGCGATTGTTTTTATTTCCGCAATTATGATCAATGGTAGAAGAGATTTTGTATTGTGCATGAAGTTAAAATAGTGTGTGATCAGGAGAATCTCGGTGTATAACATATCAGTTATCAAATTTCTACATTCTTGATCAATTTTAGGAGATTGGTCTTCATAATTTATGTTAATGGATGAAATTCATCCACTAATTCCAAAAACCTCTTTAGTTGTCCATCATACTTGAAAACTATTCAATGCTTGATGTTATTTGGGATATGTTAGTGTCAGTTTTTCCTATCACCAGTGATCAAATGTGGTATTACAAAGTTTTTTTTTAGGGTATCAAGTAAAATTTTTATGGTTTGAATAGGTCTTTAAATAAAAATTTGGTCATTGGCTAGTGTGTCTAGGTCTATTACTACTCCTTTCAAAACATTCATTTGTTGGTAATTGCCATCTTTAAGTTGGATGATTCATCATTGCAAAGTCTCCATTTTCATCTCAGTCATACCACCATGGTCCTCATTCATCTCGGTGTGACCATTAGGTCATTAGGGTTTAAGTCATCAAAATATGTCATTTCATAAATAAATTCGGCAATGAAGGAGTACTAATATGGAATTTGCTCAAATAAAGTTTTATTTCAAATTTAATTTATTTCAAAATATGTTGTAATATGTTCTAATGTTCCAAAGCTACACATTTTTCAAGATAAAAGTGAAAATCACATTGTAGGCCACCACACCACTATGAATAATTTGACTTCCACAAGCTATAAAAGACCATCAAAATAATTTATCTCACTCATTTCATTGGCATAGAGCACTCACTCACCAGAAAATACTATCTCAAAACATTCAACATGAAATGATGCTCTAAAGAAGTGATTGGCACCCTCTCCAAGCAGCTATGTTGCGTTTTCAGGCAGCCACGCAACATTTTTTCCAATTCGTTGTGTTTTCACTCCTACAAGAAAAAAACTTGTTTCCAAGGGTTCTCATGGGAAACTGAAGGTTTCATCAGCAGTATACAAGTAATTTTAAACCTTTGACATCTCCTATCAACATTTGTTTCATTATTTTTGTGGTGAAAATCCTCCTATAGCCCCCACGTCGTGTTTTTGGTGGGTGAGCTTCATTTTCCTAATTTCAAGCAAGAACACCTATCCCATATGTTATCACTCAAAAAATTCAAACATCATTTTGACAAGATTACATAATTTCATGGGTCAAAATAGGGTTTTAGGAGTCATTTTTAAGTTTGATCAAGGGAGATATTAAATTTTTATGGTTTAAGTTTACCCTAAGGTCTAAACCCACTCATGTTTAAACTCCTTCATGTCACATCATTGATCATTTTCTGATTCATTCCATTTTCCAAATTTTTGGTACCGAAGCTGCCTAATTAGCCAAGAAAGCACAGTTTCGTAGCACATTGCACTATAAAAAGTCACTTTTCGCTATGAAACTACTGATAGTTTCGTAGCGAAAACGGTCAAGTTAACACTAGAGGCGCTACAAAAGTGCGGTTTTCTATATGTCTTGTCAGTCAAGTTGTTAGGTGTCAGAAAACATTGGGAAAGGGTAAGTTAGATGCTTTTTGAGTCATGTAGTGATGGAATCAAGGTACATACCCACGTTTTCAGTCATCATGGTCAGTTTAGGTAATGAATAAGTCATCATTGAGTAATGAGAAAACATTTAAACTTCAAATATTTTCCTAATTTATTCATTCTCATTTCTCATTCCTCCATGTGTAAATATCTGAGCTATGGAGAGTTATTTTATTGAGCCAAACTTGTGGCTGGTTTCTTCAAAGGTTTTCTTTGAATATTATCAAGTGGACCTGTAAATTCATCAAGCGAGGTTGAGCAATTCTTTGAGAAGCTATGGCAGAGAAAAGAAAAATACACAAGGGTGGACAGTGTTTCAGATATGAACCTGAAGACATAAAAGAAATCACTGAAGATCCAGCAGTAATGGAAGCCTTCGTGAATGTAGGTTTCTTACAGTTTTGTGAGAAATTGCAAGGCTGTCATATGCAGGTATCCAAGGAGTTTGCTATGAATTTCAGTGGAACAGCCACTAAAGTGGGAATGCTAAATTTTTCCATCACATCAGAGGTTATTGTTGTTGCTACAAAAATTCCAAGAGGTCAAGAAACCTGGTTCAAAGGTTTCAAGTTTAACATGGAACAGTGTAAGGAGTTTGTTAGCCACCAATAAAATTTGTCATATCAAATGGTGGCTAAAAAAATTTTGGAGCCTTCAAGGAACAAGTTTTATTGCTAAAAATGTTATCTCTTTAAGACTCATGAAGGCATCATACCCTTTGATTAAACCTTCACTGTTGTTCCCATTTTAAAACTCTGAAATTCTGTTGATTTCATTGAGGAAAGACTGCTGCAAAATCCATTTTTCCCCTCCCTCCACTTCAAAAATAAACTTCATTTTTACCCCTTTCATTCCCATGGAATTCCTCTATTTTCCATTTTTCTCTATTCCCCCTTCATAAAATCTACCTTACAGAGTTTAAAACTCACTTTTTAACTCTACCGAAACCCCCAAATCCATTGAAAACTTGAAAATTATCATAAAAATTACCTTTTGGTATTACAGACTTAAGCCCCTTTGGGCTAAGTTTTAAACCACTTCCCCATTATATGCCTTGGTGCTGGAACCAAGTGCTAAACCATTTAATCGCTTATCGCATCAGAAAAATCAGAGTGCACGAGTCATTTTCTTATGTGAAAGCCTCCGATGTGATTAAGCCCTTTGTACATAACCACCGATCTTATTATCACCTCATATGACCCTTGTACCATTGATCGAGCACTAAAACGTTGTAATAATCCATCTTCGATGCATTTTTCCCTTTGCAAATCAAAAAACCCACTTTTTCCTAAGTTTGGTCTAAAACGTGCCCAAACAATTTTTTTTAATGTAAAATGGGTAGATTGAAAGAACAAACCCGACCTCCAATTGCGATTGGCCCTCATACATAAGCCCCGAGCCTTTTTCCTTCCATTTAATCAAAGGCCCTGCAATCGGGCGCCAACCATATCATATGTATACATCATGCCCCGATAAACCTTTGTTTTTATTAAAATCTTTAGGTTTTCATGAAGTATTAAGGGTTTCTGCCAGAGCATAATTTAAAACAATATCCGTCGTTGATCTAAATCCGATTAAATGGCCTGCGCATAATCGCATCGCAAGTTTTTTTCGGGCGCGTTAAAATATTTCTCCACCTCCGATTGACATCTCCTAACTCATTCCCCTCCGTCAATCTGATCTGCAAATCGACGGCCCACAACTAATCACTCTGTCGCACTCTAGGTTCTTTGCCCCGCCGATGCCTTTGCCTCCGATTGCATCTCGACCATCCACGTGTCCAGATCGAGCGGTCTAGGATGCCTCTCCTGACTTTTGTTAAATTTTATGCAGTCCCCCTCATAATGTTTTTCAGTAAAACCCGACCATTGATCTTAACAAATCAACGGTTCTCATCAACCTTTACTCCGCCATTGTATTATTTCATTCAATCCTTAGGTGCAATCTTCGTCGTTGCTCTTTCCTATCCAACGACTCATATTAACCCCATCGGGCCTGACCCCTGTGGTTCCTGCCCCCATCAGATTAAATCTTTGTCGTCCATGTATCCTGATCCAACGGCTTAGATTGAAACCCCCTTTCCCGCTTATGCCTGCGCATCTATTCAATTTCACACTCTTTCCCCGCCGTTTGATCTGACGGCCTACGCGGAGTTTCGCGCAACTTTAAGCACGAAGGATAATTCTCAGAGGGTCGCGCGATATGGGTGGTATTTAAAATCCATGTGTCGTGCGGGGACACATATTGCGTTCAAAAATCAAAAACTGCTTACTCGCCTAAACGCCGCACAAAAACAGTTGTTTTACCCTCGAAACCACTTCCCGTCGCACGCGCTTCCCACCGTCGATCTTTGTAGATCAACGGTCCTAGACCATTTTCGCATTTTTCTATCGCCCTCCGCCTTTTCCAAAGTACTTTCAATGAGCTATCATATCCATTGATCTCCGTGGGCTTATCGCATCCGACGGCCCTTTTTCTTCCCAAAACCAAATTCGATTTCTAATTCATTTTTCCTCTGCCAAAGGATTTTCGCTCATTTCCTTTGATTTTTCTTCTAATATCCAATAATGTGACCCCTTCACATTATTAGTTCACGGCTAATCTCGGCCGTTGATCTATCCGAGATCGACGGATCTAACTTAAAACTCCCCACCATTTCATTAACCACCTCCTTTTGACCCCGCAAGCGAATCTCCGACGTTGGATGTTGCCATCCAACGGCCACACTCTTAAACTGAACCTCTGAAGAATTTTACCCAAATAATGCATGATTTCTTAATTTTCTTTGTATTTTGCAGGTGTTTAATGGTTTTTCATTATATTAAAGAAAAGCTAAAGGTCGGGGATGACGATTCCCATGCCTTTGATTCATCAAAGAGAAACCATTCTCAGGGTTCGAATTCATGTTTCATCGATGCTTCATGGGAATTGATGCTCTATGGGCCCTGTCCGGTACTACACATCAACAAGACACAGTGTGGTTAAATAATTAAAAGAGTATCAGTGTCGAAGACAAAACACAGCAGAATTTTAGTTTGAAGATGAATTCCATAGTTTAATTGATTGCGGCTAATATTGATTATCAAAAGCCTAATCCATTAAATTAAAACAGAATTAAAGGGGAAATCAAAATATCATCAGACAGAAAGGCCTCCACCGCTAAAACAGAGGCCATTGATTCCTCTCAGCTACCAGATTGCCATCTATTGCCTCAAAGCATTCAAACAGAGGCCGAAGTTATTGATCAGAAAATATATTTTCCTCAACGCAGCCAAAAAGTTAATTCTGCTAAAGGAACTTAATGCAAAAATATCAGCAGAGTTACTACAACATGACACAGAGCCTTAAAAGTCAACAAAAGCTCCCACCGAGCTTAATTCTTAATGTAAAAACATTTAATACAGAGGACACATCTGTAAACTTCTCCATTGAGCCCCTCAAAGGCCGAGAAGTATTAAGTCTGTATTAATTGACCCAGGAGATCTTTTATCAGATCACACCTCCTCATTCCTTCTATAAATACTCTTGTAGAAGATGAGAAAATGTTGGTTTCTGAACTTTGAAATATACTTGAGCTTGAAACTTCTACTTGTAAATAGTGTTCACTGGATCTTAAAGCTTTGTTTGTAGTCAAATAAGTTAGGCTGAGAAGTGAAGATGATTTTTGGACTGAAACATTAGACTTAAAGCTGTAACTGGTTTGAAGCATCAATACAAGTTGATTTATGGGATCCTAGTCTATGTCAACGTTGATGTTATTTCTTATTGTGAATTTTTATTTTATTTTTGTTTCCATTCTGTCCATCTTCTCTGATAAAGAACAACAATTATAAAGTTAGGACATACTGTATATCAGTACCCTTCTCTGTCTGATAAGCTTTATCTAAATGTTTTCTTCTAAATTGTGTTGTTTGAGAATGATTTAATTCAGTTTCAAGAAGTTAGGAATGTTGGTGTTCCCTTGTCCTACTGTCTTAGATAATTGTTATTCTTGAATTTTATTTTCAATATAAGTTAAGTAGAGATGAACTAAGGAATTTATGGTGAGCCCTGTCCTAGTTTTTATCCCAAAAGACTATCTGAAAGTTTTCCTAAGAGTGTGTTGAAAGCTGGCTAGTTTCAAAGTAATTACCAGATCTTAGACCATTTTTTGTTATCATATGTGTTTTCCTCAGTGTTTTATATGTTTTTCTATTGAAAGTGCATCAAAATCTAGCTAGTTTTGAAGTACTTACCAGATCTTAGATTACTTTTATGTCTTTCTTAAGTGTATGTCAAAAGCTGGCTAATTTCAAAGTACTTACCAAATCTTAGGCTGCTCTCTGTTCTTCATTTGTTTAATTCCCCTTCTTGTTATATCATTACATTCCATAAAATCAAACTTTAAAGAGATCCTTAGACATAGATGACTTGCCCCATGGACCACTCTTGAACCTTGTTGTTTCAATTAAACCCTATTATGACTGCATAGCCCAATGGACTAAAACCTGCAATTATCTATCTTTTTGGCCAAAGCTTGTTCTAATTGCTTACAACTTCACACCTTTGAAACTCTTTCCATTTAGAGCTTTCCCCTCAAATAATAATCATGCTCAACCATCCAAAACAAAACAAAACCCTCAGCCTTCATAACTAGCCTAATATCATCATCGAAAAGCTTTTAAGGATAAATCAATCTTTGCACTTGATTGGAGAGATCCCTCTCCGGATTCAGAAGGGCTAGATCCTAGAATCCCAAAGTGGATGAAATAAGTGTTCTCCATGCAATTTGACTTTTTCCAATCTTGCTAATTACAGGGAGCTAACATCTTCTAGCGACTCCGTTGGGGACTTGCTGAGTGAATTTCATTTCAAATAGTCATAAAATATCATAAATTCCCTCTTTTTAAATAACATTTGTTCTGTTAGCTAGTAGAACCGTTAGGCATAACATCTCTAGCCAACAAACATTATTTAGTGAGTAAAATCAGCCTTTTTAAGTACTACCAAGTAATGGTAATCATGATGAAACTTTTTTGAATCAGTGACAAACTAGGCAGACCCTAGGATTCTCATAAGAGTTTATCTAACCTTGAAAGATCAATTGGCTTAGCCATAATAGTAGACTGTTTTTGTCTCAAAACCGTAGCTAAGTTTTGAAACAGATTTAGGACACTCTTAACAACCAATAGGACTGAAAAATAACTCAGAAAACCCAAAAATATTTCAGATTGGTATTTAATAAACATGGTAGTGGACCATAAAACCTTTTACCTCTGAAAAGAGCTAAAAAATTCCACTTGGGGACTCCACAATCCTAAACAGGCCTTAAGACTCCATTGGGAAGAACCATTATCATTACAACATCATTCAAACTCAGTTAGAGGACTGTAGGATTAAAAATTTGTGTAAAACAGACTAGTTAACCTCTTAAATATTGTCATATCTGGTTGAACTTTTCTTGTTTAGTTGGGTCTAAAAACATAGCATAGTGGCTCCTAGAAAGATTCATACTAGAGCCTATCCTGACCCAAGCCCACCTGAGATAGTTGATAACCCGGAAAGTATCCTTAGGAAGTCTCCTAAGATTAAATTTTCAATTGTTTTCAGATCATCCTTGAGAGCTAATTCAGTTCCTGAAAATCTTGCAGCTCTACAACAATCACAAGTAGATCTAAGAAATCCATTTAGAACTAGGTCTCTTGATGATTTAGATCAGCTAGATTCTGAGTCTTGAAACAAGTGAACGTCCTGGTAGTAGAGAAACAACACCACCTAACTCACATTTCCTTTTCAATTTAGGTGTCTCTCATCCCAGATCAGCTCAGCAATCCATTCCTGGTCCATCCACATCTGTTCATCCTTCATCCACTGTCCAAACCACTCCACTTCCACCCACTTTCCCTCTTGTTAATCCCCCTCTTGTAAATCCACCCTCACCAGATATCATGGCAGCGTGGTATGCTCCCTTGGTCCTTCTTCTTCCCTTAGTCAATCTTCCACAGGACTATCATTCCAAAATACCATTATATGATGCTAGCAATGCTACAACTACATCACAACATGTGGATAAAATGAATGACTACTTTGACAGAAATGAAATTGATGATGATTCTGTTAAACTTAAACTATTTGCTCAGAGTTTAGGGGGAGAAGTAAGAAAATGGTTTAAAGGCTTAACCCCCCATAGTATCAATGATCTCCAAGCCTTCCATCAAACATTCTTAAACAAATGGGAAGTGAAGAATAATCCTCTCCAAATCCTCTATGATTACAAGAACCTCCACAGAAACACTGGGGAAAGTGTACAAGCTTATTGTACCAGATTTAACAGTGTGTATAATGCGCTTCCCTCAGATCTAAAACCTCCACAAGGCTCAGCATTAAATAAATTTCCTGAAGGGTTTGACCCTGAGATGGCCTATCAGCTGAGAGAGAGAAATCCTACAACTCTTGAAGATATGCAAAAGGGAGCTCTTGCTGTGGAAGTTAACTAAATGGAGAAAAGAGCAAGAATGAAAAATGAGAAGAGAGTATCCTTCAGAGAAGAATCCACACCTTCTACTTCCAGCTCAAAGATGGAAAGAATGATGGAGGAGATAATGAAGAAAATGAGCATCCTTGAGAGAGAACAAGCAAGCCAAAATAAAACTGCTCCTCAAAATAGGAACCAGAACCAAAATCAGAATTTTAGAAGGAACCAACCTCCAAACAGACCTAGGGAATATGATCAACAGATCACTCCTCCCTTTCATCAAAACTATGTAAGTGAGGTTGAGGAAACAGATGAGCAAGTAGAGGAAGATGACATCAACATGTTGGGAGTAGATGAGGATGACTTTGAGGTTCATTATCACAGAAAACAAGGTCTATATACACCTTATGATGACAGAAGAGATAATGATGAAAGTTATTATCAAGACATGGAGAAAGTCATCATAGAGTCTCAAAGAGAATATGACCTTAGAAGTAAAACCAATCAACAAACTCCCAACACCAAAACCTCTGACAAAGCTTCACAAAGTAGCACTGTAAACAAGCCAAAAGTTGTCAAACAGAAAGACAAGACAGTGGCTGCAAATTTTGATAAAAGTAAAGAGAAAGGCACTCAAAACAATGTAAAATAGAGTGCAGACCTTAGCAGTACTGACATTTCAGCTAGTACTCCTGTTAAAACTATTTTGTCAAATGTAAATAGGACCAATCGGCAAACAGATTTTGCTGACAGATTGGCAGTTAACAAGGCCGAGACAAGTACTTCAAAGAATCAAATTCCTTTTAGCCTGGAGCAGGAAATTTCCAAAATTAAAATCTCGGTTCCCTTGACCGAGTTAGCTACCCAGAATGTATATAGGACCCAAATTTTGAAGGCTTTAAACATGATAATAATGACACAGTCAATCTTAACGATGACCAGCCAGAGCTTATTTTTGGTCCAAAGATTGAAGGTAAGTATCAAGAGGGACATGTTCCTCCCTTTTACGTGAGTTTAAACATTCATGACAAGATTTTGCATAACGCTATGCATGATTCCGGGACTTCTCATAATCTAATGCCAAAAGCTATAATGGAGAGCCTTGGACTAGAAATCACCAGACCTTATAAAGACCTTTACTCCTTTGACTCGAGCAAGGTGAAATGTTTAGGATTGATAAAGGACCTCTACATTAACTTAGCCCAGATTCCAGCCAAATGTTTGGTTATGGATATAGTTGTGGCTGATGTTCCCCCAAAGTATGGAATGTTATTATCTAGGTCTTGGGGGGCTAAGTTACAAGGGGCTATGCAGATGGACATGACCTATGCGATCATCCCTGTTTTCAATCAAACAAGAAGACTCTACAGGGATTCCCATATGAAATATATGGTCACTAGTCAAAACAGACCTCAAAATTGTCCTCTATATTCTGTAAATACGGGCCTTGATTCTTTTATTATGTTTAACAATGAATCTTTTAGTGAACAAGTCACTTTAACCGAGTTAATGGCTGATAGAGAGGAGGAGGTAAGCATCACAGAAATGTCTAAACGGTTTGCCACACCCATGAACCACAGCAAACAATACACAGGTCTTGAACTACAAATCATGCATCCATCGCTTTTAAACCTTGACAATCAGCAAAACAACCCTCAACGCATTGAAAAACCTGAGGAGTCAAAATAAATTCGACTAAGTGCCGATACTCATGAACAATCAGAAAGCACGTTAGTTAAAGAGGACAGTCAAACGAAGGAACCCGAAACTGATCCTCTATGGAGTATGTACTTTGACGGGTCGTGCATCAGAACTAACGTTGGTGCAGGTGTTTGGATTCGCAACACTGAGAACAACCACACAGAGAGCCTTTCTTGTAGGTTAAACTTCCAGTGTTATAATAACATAGCAGAATATGAATCCCTACTTTTAGGCTTGCATTTGTTGAAAAATCTAGGAGCCAAGAGAATTAAAGTTCACGGGGATTCAGAACTAATCATTAGGCAAGTCAACGGAGAATACAATGCTAATCATCTCAGACTTAGGGCCTTTCGGAACGATGTTGTGGACCTTTTAAAAACTTTTGAGGAATCCAAATTAATTTTTTTCTCAAGAAAAAGAAATATCGCATCCCACAACTTAGCCTATGCAGCTAGAACATGCTTAATGCCATGTGAAACCAAAGACTTCACAACTCAGATAAAATTCAGACCAGCCCTTCCTGATAACGAAAAATATTGGCAAGTGTTCGACGGGGACAAACAAATAGAAGACTTCATGCAATTCAGAAATGAATTCGAACTACACACTTCAGATTCAGATTATGAAATAGACTGCAACGGTGAAGAAAATTTTATTGGTGAAGAAGAACAGTCTCCCGAACTTGTCAATATTAATCTTCTGACTAGCAAACTTAAAAAAAAAAACAGAATTGAATGCAGAGTTAGAAACTCTTCAGTCTAAAGATGAAAGTTTGCCAAAGGGTCTGGCCCCTTTAGAAGATTTGTTTGATTTTAACGATGTGGCCAAGAAGCCAAAACTGGAAACTATAGAGACTGAAGTGGAAGAGTGTAATATAGGTAGTTAACTTAAACCAAAAATGATTAAACTGTCTAAGACTTTACCAGCTCACATTAAATTTAAATACATAGAGTTGTTCAAAGAATTTTCTGATGTTTTTGCGTGGAGTTACGAAGATCTTAAATCCTACGACACTGAAATAATACAGCACAAAATCCCTCTCAAATAAAACCAAAAACCATTCAAACAGAAGCTGCGCAGAATAAACCCTATTCAGTTGCCTTTGGTTGAGAAGGAAATCAATAAAATGTATGAAGCTGGTATTATTGTCCCTATTAGATATTCTGAGTGGGTGTCTAATCTAGTGTCAGTTAGGAAGAAAACAGGAGAGATTAGGCTTTGTATAGACTTTAGAGACTTGAACAAAGCTTCACTCAAGGAAAACTACCATTTGCCTAAGATGGACCATATTTTACAAAGGGTAGTTGGTTCAAGGAGAATTTCTTTGCTTGATGGCTATTTAGGGTATAATCATATCTTAGTTCACCCTGATGATCAATTAAAGATAGCTTTTACTACACCATGGGGCACTTTCATGTTTGTGAAAATTCCCTTTGGTCTAATGAATGCTGGACAAAATTTTCAGAGAGCCATGGACATAGCATTCTCGGAAGAACTAGGCTACTTCATCATTATATACCTTGATGATGTTACTGTGTTTTCAAAGACAGATGAAGAGCACTTAGAAAATTTAAGAAAATTTTTCGAGAAATGCAGAAAGTTTGGAACATCTTTAAACCCTAAGAAGACACTATTTGGTCTCCAAGAAGGTAAACTTTTTGGGCACATTATTTCTGAGGAGGGTATAAAGATAGATCCAAAGAGGATTGAGGCCATATTGCAAATCTCTCATCCTCGAAACATCAAGGAGTTGCAATCTTTCATTGGAAAGATTAACTTTTTGAGAAGGTTCATACCCAACTTGGTTGAGATCCTTAGGAATATAACAAACATGTTGAAGAAGGAGCAAGGGGTAAAATGGGCCTTGGAAGCAAAGAAGTCCTTTGAGCTAGTGAAACAAGTGTTAACCAAAACACCGGTCCTAATAAGTCCTGGTTTTTCAAAAGATTTTTATATTTTTTCATTTGCATCAGAACATACAATAGTTGCTATCCTTTTACAGAAAAATCCACAAGGACAAGAGCAGCCCATTGCATTCTTTAGCAAGGTATTGAGGGGTGCCCCTCTGAAGTATAACATTATGGAAAAGCAAGCTTTTGCTTTGTTTAAGGCTTTAAAAGACTTCAGAGTATACATCTTTCATTCACACATCATTGCCTTTGTCCCAAATTCAGTTGTTAAAGACATTCTAACACAGGACCCAAACGGTAAGAGAGGTAAGTGGATTGTTGTTATTCTTGAATATGATTTAGAGATAAAGCCCACTAAGCTCATCAAAGGCCAAGGTATAGCTAGATTAATGGTCGAATCCAATTTCGAAGTTCTTGATATTAATATGATTAATGCTTTGGATGAATGAGAGGAAATCTCAACTCCCATTATTGAAGATCATTTTATGAATTCCTCTTGGTATGATAATATTATTTTTGTTTTGCTTAAATTGAATACATCTCCTAGTTTGAAAAAACAAAGGCAAGGTTTCTAAAGTTAAAAGTTGTAAACTATTGCATTATAGATAAATGTCTTTATTGGAAAAATGCAAGTGGTATATTGCTTAAATGTTTGTCTGAGTATGATGCAAAGAAGGTTAAGCACGAGTTCCATGAAGGGGAGTGTGGAGGTCATTTATACTGGAAAAAGATAGCCAACAAAATATTGAGGGTTGGCTACTATTGGCCTACTCTTTTTCTTGATGTACACAAGATGATAATTGCCTGTCATAAATGTCAAATTTTTGAAGGCAAAAGGAAGCTGCTACCCTTAGCTCTGCATCCAATCACTGTTGAAGCTCCATTTCAATAGTGGGGACTTGACTTCATAGGTGAAATCTATCCACCATCTTCTGCTCAGCATAGATGGATTCTCACTACCACAGAATACTTCACCAAAAGGATAGCAGCCATCCCTTGTAGGCAAGCCAATGATTCTATCATTATAAAATTCATGGAGACTAATGTTCTCTCTAGAATTGGCTGCCCTACCAAGATCATCACTGATAATGCAGTAGCATTTGGATCAAAGAAGATGGTTGAATTATGTCACAAGTATCAGATTACATTGGGACATTCCACGGCCTATTACCCTCAAGATAATGGACTTGCAGAATCCTCAAACAAGAGTTTGGTGAATATAATAAATAATTTGTTAGAGGACAACAAGAAGTCTTGGCACACAAAGCTAGTTCATGCACTTTGGGCTGACAGATTGTCTTTGAAGAAATCTATTGGCATGTCACCCTACCAGCTTGTGTATGGTACAGATGCAATTTTTCCTACCAACCTTAGTGTACCAGTTATGAAGTTGATTCAAGAGGTTCAGTCTGAAGAAAATGACATGATCAGAAGGATAAATCAGACTATTCATCTTCAGCAAACCAGAGAGGAGGTTTATAACAAAGCATTACAAAAGCAAGACAGCATTAAGAAGCTTTTTGACAGAAGAACAAAGGCCAACAATTTTAATATTGGGGACAAAGTTTTAAAGTGGGACTCAAGGAGGGAATACAAGGGCAAGCATGGAAAATTTGACAACTTATGGCTTGGCCCTTATCTCATTCATTCAGTTGTTGGTAACAATGCCTATTTCTTACGAGAGTTGAATGGATCTGAACTGTTTGGAGGTCCTGTCAATGGCAGGATGCTTAAGCATTACTTCTCTTGATCCATGTCATGTTCTGAAATCCTTTTTATATTTTTTCCATTATAAATATTTCATCCACCATTGCATTCAAAGTTAGAAAAATCAAAAACACAAAAACAATAGAAGAAATAAAAGAGGGCAGATTGTAAAAACAATAAAGGTACAACCCCATACCAAAACAGAGAAACAAATCTGAAAGTGTGCAAGCTTAAATTCCACTCCTGAAAAACACACTCCAAATTAGTCATACAGCCTAATCCTGACTAATTAGTTTTAAATTTACTCCTGATAGGTTAGTGAATCTGATTGCCAAATTGTTTAATCTTGGCTTATCAGTAGGTAGTTTAGGCTATAAATGAAAGGTTCAAACATGCTCAAAATCTGAACCTAAGTTTCCAAAGAGAGATGACTAAAATCTGTTTTATTTTCTGAGTCAAAAATAGATGTAAAACTATTTCTAATCAACTTAAAATCTGAACCAGAGAAATAAGGAAAAAAGCTCAAACAAGAGTCAAAACAAAGCTGTAAAAAGATGAAGGAAGTGCTTTGAAACTTTCAGATCTTAAGCCTTCCATTTTGATTTAATTTTCTGTGAGATAATATCTATGTGCATCTTGTTTTGGATGCCATAGATTAGCAACAAGTTGGACTGTTCAATCCTGACTTGTATGCTTTTAAATTTCTGTTTTAGAAATTAGAGAATAAAATCTATTAGACCGTTTAATCCTAGCAGATTGGTAGATTAGGTAGAGAAGCATATGGACTCAACTGTTTAATCTGAGTCCATGGAGAAATAAGGAGTAGAATTAGATCAGTTTTATGCTTTCAAAAGAATAAAATGTTTTAAAAAGATTTTGCCAATCCAAGTGCACTCTAAAGAAGAAAAAATGTTAGATCAGTAGGATTGGGTAGGTAGAAAGCTTGTATTGTTGAAAATTCCATCGTTTTCCATGGCTGCTAATTTTTTTTTAGAGTAGAAGAAGATCATCCAAGCAAAGAAAGGTAGCCCAATGGATGAGGCACTAATCAGCCTCCAGAGAATGCAAGTCTGAAATTCTTGATGCCTTCAAGAAGGCACCCTCCCCAAGTGGAGCCATTGTTAGCCACCAATAAAATTTGTCATATCAAATGGTGGCTAAAAAAATTGTGGAGCCTTCAAGGAACAATTTTTATTGCTAAAAATTTTATCTCTTGAAGACTCATGAAGGCATCATGCCCTTTGATTAAATATTCACTGTTGTTCCCATTTTAAAACTCTGAAATTCTGTTGATTTCATTGAGGAAAGACTGCTGCAAAATCCATTTTTCCCCTCCCTCCACTTCAAAACTAACCTTCATTTTTACCCCTTTCATTCCCATGGAATTCCTCTATTTTCCATTTTTCTCTATTCCCCCTTCATAAAATCCACCTTACAGAGCTTAAAACTCACTTTTTAACTCTGCCGAAACCCCCAAATCCATTGAAAACTTGAAAAAATTTCATAAAAAAATACCTTTTCGTATTATAGATTTAAGCCCCTTTGGGCTAAGTTTTAAACCACTTCCCCATTATATGCCTTGGTGCTGGAACCAAGCGCTAAACCATTTAAGCGCTTATCGCATCGGAATATTCAGAGCGCACAAGTCATTTTCTTATGTGAAAGCCTCCGATGCGATTAAGCCCTTTGTATATAACCCCCGATCTTATTATCACCTCATATGACCCTTGTACCTGCGATCAGGCACTAAAACATTGTAATAATCCATCTCCGATGCATTTTTCCCTTTGCAAATAAAAAAACCCACTTTTTCCTAATTTTGGTCTAAAACGCGCCCAAACAATGTTTTTTAATGTAAAATGGGTATATTGAAAGACCAAACCCGACCTCTGATTGTGATTGGCCCTCATACATAAGCCCCAGGCCTTTTGCCTTCCATATAATCAAAGGCCCCGCAATCGGGCGCCAGCCATTTCATATGTATACATCCCGCCCCGATAAACCTTGTTTTTATTAAAATCTTTGGGTTTTCATGAAGTATTAAGGGTTTCCTCTAGAGCATAATTTAAAACAATATCCGTCATTGATCTAAAGCCGATCAAACGGCCTGCGCATAATCACATCGCAATTTTTTGTCGGGCGTGTTAAAATATTTCTCCACCTTCGATTGACATCTCCCGACTCATTCCCCACCGTTGATCTGATCTGCAGATCAATGGCCCAAAACTAATCACTCTGTCGCACTCCAGGTTCTTTACCCCGTCGATGCCTTTGCCTCCAATTGCATCTGGACCATCCACGTGTCCAGATCGGACAGTCCAGGATGCCTCTCCCGACTTTGGTTAAATTTTATGCGGTCCCCCTCATAATCTTTTTCAGCAAAACTCGACCATTGATCTTAATAGATCAACGGTTCTCATCAACCTTTACTTCGCCATTGTATTATTTCATTCAATCCTCAGGTGCAATCTCCGCCGTTGCTCTTTCCTATCCAATGGCTCATATTAACCCTGTCGGGCCCGACCCCTGTGGGTCCTGCCCCCATCAGATTAAATCTCCGCCGTCCACGTATCCTGATCCAATGGCTCAGATTGAAACCCCCTTTCCCACTTATGCATGCGCATCTATTCAATTCCGCGCTCTTTCCCGCTGTTCGATCTTAAGGCCTAGATATGACGGCCTACACAGAGTTTCACGCAAATTTAAGCATGAAGGATAATTCTCAGAGGGTCGCACGATATGGGTGGTATTTAAAATCCACGTGTTGTGCGGGGATGCATATCACGTTCAAAAATCAAAAAATTCCTACCCACCTAAATGTTGCGCGAAAACAGTTGTTTTACCCCCGAAACCACTTCCCGTCGCGTGCGGTTCCTGCCATCGATCTTTGCAGATCAATGGTCCTAGACCATTTTCACATTGTTCTATCGCCCTCCGCTTTTTCCAAAGGACTTTCAACGAGCTATCATAGTCGTTGATCTCCGTGGGCTTATCGCATCCGACGGCCCTTTTTCTTCCCGAAACCAAATTCGATTTCTAATTCATTTTTCCTCCGCCAAAGGATTTTCGCTCATTTCCTTTGATTTTTCTTCTAATATCCAATAATGTGACCCCTTCACATTATTAGTTCGCGGCTAATCTCGACCGTTGATCTATCCGATATCAATGGATCTGACTTAAAACTCCCCACCATTTCATTAACCACCTCCTTTTGACCCCGCAAGTGAATCTCCACCGTTGGATGTTGCCATCCAACGGCCATGCTCTTAAACTGAACCTCTGAAGAATTTTTCCCATATAACATAGGATTTCTTAATTTGTTTTGTATTTTGCAGGTGTTTAATGGTTTTTCATTATATTAAAGAAAAGCTAAAAGTCGGGGATGACGATTCCCATGCCTTTGATTCATCAAAGAGAAACCATTCTCAGGGTTCAAACTCATGTTTCATCGATGCTTCATGGGCAATGATGCCCTATGGGCCCTATGCGGCACTACACATCAACAAGACACAGTGTGGTTAAATAATTAAAAGAGTATCAGTGTCAAAGACAAAACACAGTAGAATTGAAGTTTGAATATGAATTCCATAGTTTAATTGATTATGGCTAAGATTTATTATCAAAAGCCTAATCCATTAAATTAAAACAGAATTAAAGGGAAAATCAAAAGATCATCAGATAGAAAGGCCTCCACTGCTACAACAAAGGCCATTGATTCCTCTCAGCTACCAGATTGCCATCTGTTGCCTCAAAGCATTCAAACAGAGGCCGAAGTTATTGATCAGAAAATATATTTGCCTCAGCGCAGCCAAACAGTTAATTTTGCTAAAGGAACTTAATGTAAAAATATCAGCAGAGTTACTACAACATGGCACAGAGCCTTAAAAGTCAACAAAAGCTCCCACCGAGCTTAATTCTTAATGTAAAAACATTTAATACAGAGGACACATCTGTAAAATTCTCCATTAAGCCCCTCAAAGGCCTAGAAGTATTAAGTCTGTATTAATTGACCCAGGAGATATTTTCAGATCACACCTCCTCATTCCTTCTATAAATACTCCTGTAGAAGATGAGAAAATGTTGGTTGCTGAACTTTGAAATATACTTGAGCTTGAAACTTCTACTTGTAAATAGTGTTCACTGGCTCTTGAAGCTCTGTTTGTAGTCAAATAAGTTAGGATATGAAGTGAAGATGATTGTTGGACTGAAACATTGGACTTAAGGCTATAACTGGTTTGAAGCATCAATACAAGCTGATTTATGGGATCCTGGTCTATGTCAACAGTGACGTTATTTCTTATTCTGAATTTCTATTTTATTTATGTTTGCATTCTGTCCATTTTCTCTGATAAAGAACATCAATTATAGAGTTAGGACTTACTGTATATAAGTACCCTTCTCTGACTGATAAGCTTTATCTAAATGTTTTCTTCTAAATTGTGTTGTTTTAGAATGATTTAATTCAGTTTCGAGAAGTTAGGAATGTTGGCGTTCCCTCGTCCTACTGTCTTAGCTAATTTTTATTCTTGAATGTTATTTTCAGTATAAGTTAGGTAGAGATGAACTAAGGAAGTTATGGTGAGCCCTGTCCTAGTTTTTATCCCAAAAGACTATCTGAAAGTTTCCCTAAGAGTGTGTTGAAAGCTGGCTTGTTTCAAAGTACTTAGATCATTTTTTGTTATCATATGTGTTTTCCCTTAGTGTTTTATATGTTTTTATATTGAAAGTGCATCAAAAGCTGGCTAGTTTCGAAGTACTTACCAAATCTTAGATTACTTTTATGCCTTTCTTAAGTGTATGTCAAAAGCTGGCTAGTTTCAAAGTACTTAACAGATCTTAGGCTACTCTCTGTTCTTCATTTGTTTAATTCCCCTTCTTGTTATATCATTAAATTCCATAAAATCAAACTTTAAAGAGATCCTTAGACATAAATGACTTTCCCCATGGACCACTCTTGAACCTTGTTGTTTCAATTAAACCTTATTATGACTCCATAGCCCAATGGACTAAAACCTGCAATTATCTATCTTTTTGGCCAAAGCTTGTTCTAATTGCTTACAAATTCACACCTTTGAAACTCTTTCCATTTAGAGATTTCCCCTCAAATAATAATCATGCTCAACCATCCAAAACAAAACAAAACCCTCGGCCTTCATAACTATCCTAATATCATCATCAAAAAGCTTTTAAAGATAAATCAATCTTTGCACTTGATTGGAGAGATACCTCTCCGGATTCAGGAGGTCTAGATCCTAGAATCCCAAAGTGGTTGAAATAAGTGTTCTCCCTGCAGTTGGACTTTTACCAATCTTGATAATTACAGGGAGCTAACAAATTTCATGAAGCCTGAGCACACTAAGATGGATATCAACAATGTTGTTCCAAGAAGCTACATTAAAGACAACTATTCAAAATTGCAGCTCATCATCTAAAAGTACTTTACCTGTGAAGGTAGATATCACAAAGTCTACTCATACCATTTCAAATTACTTCTGCACTTCACTGGTAAGATTTCGCTTGACTTACCTTTCTATCTGCATAGAAGTTTGTCAAAGATGGTTGATAAGGTCCAAGCAAAGTCTGAGGGAAGTGAGACATCATTATTTCATAATGGCTTAATGAGGTTATTGGTTTTAGATGAACTTCAAAGGTTAGGCAGGGATTGGTCCTCATTATTTTTTGTCAGTGGTTTTGAATTAGATCCTCTAACTCCTTCAAAAACTCTTAAAAATAAGGAAGTTCCATCACCTAGCAGTAGAACAGAGCCAACATTTGGTTTCAAAATCAAACGAACCTGCAAGAGAAAAGTCAAGAAGGAAAACTATGAAGGAGCCAGAGAAAATGTAGAGTCTTGAAAAACCAAATGTCCCAACTACAAAACATAAATTAGAGGTGGTCAAGCCTGCAAAACAGAAACAAACTGTTAGCAAACAAGGGACCAAATGAATGACTAGAAGCCAAACAGTGGTTTTGAAAGAGAATGCAGTGGCTGTAGAAGACAGAGTAGAAGCTAAGGAGAATATAGAGGATATTCTACATGCCATTGACATAGAAGAAACACCTATTTTCCAAGATGAATTCATAGAGGAAGGTGGGCAGAAGTTAAAGAAGGCCAAATCTGCAAAGAAATTAGAGTTTGAGGGAGAAGATGTTGGTTTCATTTACCAAGAAAGAAAGCCTATGACAAGTCATGCTAGGAAATTGATAGAGAGAAGCAAAGATGTTCAAGTACCTACTCAGACAGCTCAACCACCTCAAGAGATTATTGATCTCTCATCACCCATAGCAAAGGATACAGTCAGCAAATCAAAAAAGGGAAAGGAGAAGGTGACAGAAAAAACAGAGTTGCAGCTCCTTGAAGAGAAATTGAAATTGGAAAATCAGGAGATTTTTGTCATGAAAAAAGAAGCTAGGAAACATAGTGTTGAGAAAATTCAATTTGAAAAGATAAAGGCAGTTTGGGAAGAACAGGTGGACACTATCTCAAAAACCTTAGACAATACATAGCAACTTGTCAAGTGGAAAATTCTAGCAAGGTTAGAAGCCAAGCATGTCAGAAAGGTGAACACTCATCTGAAATCCACTAACAGAAAAATTAAAGACCAGGTCAAGGATATACAGGAGCAGCTTGAACTAATACATGAAGAATTAGCGAAAAGGGGGCTTAAAATGACAGTGATTGAAGAACCAATAGCCCAACCAATTGTAGATGAGGAAGAAATGCCTCAAGGAGCCTAAGGTGAGTTGGTTTATGGTTAATGGAGGATGAAGACATGTTAGTTATAGGTTTTTGTACTTACAGCTTTCATTTTCCAAAATTATGCAAAAAAACTACTTTTTCAGCACTTCTCAACAGTTTCGTAGCACCTCCAGGCTTGAAGGGCAGCAAAGTGCTACGAAACTACTATAGCTGCATTTTTTAATTTTTTGACCAGTTTTGGAGGGTATTAGGAGATGAAATTGATATGAAAGATGTGTCTGATGATAAGGAACATTATGCAAAAGGAAAGAGCTAAAAGTTTTGAAGTTAAAGGCTTGTTTTGCAGCGCTACGAAAGTGAGCTACGAAACTGCCTTACTTTCATAGTGGACTGCATTTTAGCCTTTTTAGCAGGTTTTGGAGCAGTTCTTGGACAACTGGAGGTTATGGAAGAATTAAATACCATGTCAAGAAATCATTAAACACTCAAGTACCACAAATTCAAGACCAGATGACAGCCAAAATACTCGAAGAAGAAGAAGACCATTTACCTTAAAAACATGGTTTTGTTTCCTAGTTTTGAGGTCGTCAGTTAAGTGGTCACAAAGTGGTGAATCCCATCATCTAAATTTGACCATGTGACAGCATACCTGTCAAATATGTAATTTATTTTAGTAGATAAGGTTGTTAAAGATAATAATGAAGATTTTAAGTCCTATTTGAAATAGGATTGTCAAGTAGGATAGGTGTTTGTTTGTCATAAATTTGATGTTTTATGGTTATTAAAGGTGTCATTAAGCAAAAATTAGATGTATCTAGCCTAGAGATAGATCATCTCATGATGTAACAACTCTATTAAAGGCCAATGGGTCAAATTTTTCAACGGTTGGAGATTTTTGGCAAAATTGTAGCTTTTTGTAAATTGACTGTTTTAGCAATACAAAGATTTGTTACTTGGCCAACTTGAGATTCTAAAGGAGTTTTTAGTGCTTTCGTATTCTATTTGTACATATTTTGTATCTCTCTTGCATTGGTTTTCATTACTCAAAATTCATCCATTTGATGCTCTGAATTCCTTTATAAGTGAACTGGTTGTGTAATTTCATGTTTCATGTGTGTGTGTTCCATTACTAAAAACTCTGATGTGCCTCAACTTCCATGTCAAGTAAATGTTGAGATTTCAACAATATGATGAGCTTAGTGGAAAGGAGTTTCCTTCACTAAGTGGGCCTGCAGGCTATTTTTGGCGCAAAGTCTATTTTTAGACATATGGATCATATTCTATGAGTTGCAGGATGCTATTTGTGGATGGTTGGTCAAGTTGGAAAAATAGATGGACTTCTATTTTTAGACATATTGGGCGGAATCTGTTTTTAGATTGCCAGTCTAAAAATAGATATGTCGAATATTATTAGCTCTTAATAATATTTGGACTCTAAACATTATCTTATTCTCTTGGAGCACTTCGATTAAGTGCACAGATGTGGCACAGGAGCTAACACAAGGAATTATGCTATTCCTGAGGGTTAAGTGGAGCTATTTCATGGAGACTTCAGTTAGAACTTGTGTGACAGAGTTTGGTGGAGTTATTGAGGTAGTTAATGGAGTTGTGTTCAGTTTAACTAAGCTAAACATAGTTGAGCTAGTTGTACCTAGTCTAACTGATTGATACAATAGTGAGAGTGGTGTGAATTAATTATTAAGTAATTCACTAATTATAAACCTGTAATTTAAGCCGACCGGTGCATGAATAGGTGTTAGCCACCCATAAAAAATTTTCATATCAGATGGTGGCTAAATGATGTTGGATAGCCTTCAAGAAACAATTTCATGACTAAAATTGCTGTTACTTGAAGAATTTTGATAATATCCTATCTTTGGATAATATTCACTACTGTTTCCCTTCAGAACTTAAAATCCTGCTGATTTCTAAAGCCAAAATACTGTTGCAAACCCCATTTTTCCCTATCTCTCTTTCCCATGCTAACCTCATTTTCTATTTTTCCATTCCCCATGAAAATCCTATAATTTCATGTTTTCTTCCCTTTCCATTTCATAAAATCCATTTCATGAGGTCTAAGACCCCTTCTTAGCCTTATCGGAACCCTCAATTTCCTTCAAAAATCATGAAAAATGCATATTTTATGTATTGGGCTTAAGCCCCTGTTATAGCATCATTTCTCACCTTCATATGATTCATGATTGCTTTTATGGCTTTGGGCACCCATTCCTACAGACTTGGACAAATTCACTTAAAAACAGTGTAAAAATCCCCATACGCGATTATGCCCAGACTTTTCTGCGTGTATACGCAAGTCCAACTGCACTTTTACGCGTATGCCATTAAAATTATGAAAAAATATATAAAAATTCCCTATTTTCGGGCTGGGTTGATGGTTACTCGGGTAGTTCAACCATCCCAGCACGTGGCCAACTGTTTCCAACTGTTGAAACTACTTGGAGGGAGTATAAAAGCCCCTCTTGTGTATGGCCTAAGGGAGAGAGAGAATTTATTGATATTATACTCTGTTGGTATTCCCTATCCAAGTCTGATTCCCCATGCCTCCTACACTTTCCTAGTTCATTACAGGAAACCCTTATTTCCTTGAGATGCTCATCTCCCTATATGTCATCTCGTATGCACCAGTTTGGAAGGAATCTTAGCGAGGCAAGGGCGGGACGGATCCGGACGACGGTCTGCTCGAAGATCGTGGAATGATTCAGGTGATCTCTCCACTCGTTATTTCTGTACATGCTATTTATAATACAGAAGAACCATCTTGTTCCCGAAATATACGTGTTAGTGTCCGCTTGCATATGTGAGAATATTGTTATTTAAGCATTTATTATGGTTTACCTAATGTTGCACATGGATTTCACTAAAATTTAGAGTAGATATATGTTGTACAACCAGTTCTTCGTGCTTGTTTCTTCTTGTCTTTCAAGTTAAGAAGGAAGAAGGGTTGCTGGGGGTTTGGACCCCGCAGGATCTGCTTCAACCGTAGGACCTACGGGTAAGTTCCTCGATCTACTCTATTTAGTTTGTCATGAACATGTATGGTTGTGTGAGTCCTTCTTGAGTAGCATGCCCTGCTCTGTGGAGGTTTTAACCCGACAAACCTCTAGGGTGATTTTCCTAAAGCTTGACCCCAGCGAGTTAAGTTTTTGACCCTTCTCCGTCCATAAACCCGAGCGCTAGAACCAACCGCGAGACCCGTCGGGCGCTTATCCTTTCAAAATAATATTTCTCCACCCAAAACATGAAAAACCTTTGAAAATCATGTTTTTTGGGTTTTATTTCATTCAAAACACTTCCACTTGTGTAGGTTATGGATCAATCTCGTGATCCGATCTGCTCCCACTTGAATCGGACGGTGCGGGAGCGCCTCCCTGTGGACCCCCCCCCCCCCCCCCCGTCTATGCGCTGTCTGCCCAAAACCGCGTGGTTTTCATCGCACCACTCTTCGGCAGATGGCGGTTTTTCCCCGACGGCCAGCGATTCCATACGACGGTTGACGAGTGTCCCTTGTACGATTTGAAAACTGCCGCACAACCGTCGTCCATCACGCGTTAAAATCCGGACCAAGACGCCCAGCGAAATTGATCTCCGCCATCTGATCTGGGCCCACTCATCCAACGGTTTTCGATCTCCGAAGGTGTTCGATGTATAACCAAAGTGCCCGCGCGATAAACAAGCCATCGTACCGCGGAAAATAAATATCCACCATCGATATGATCTGCAGATCGACAGCTCATATTGCATCGCCCGATTCCGTTGCCCAGTCAACGTTTCCCCTCTGCTGAATTTCCATCGCCCGATCCCGACCATCGATCTCTGCGCGATCGACGGCTCAGATTTAATCTTTCGACCGCCCATTCCACGATCACTTTCAATAAATCTGGATCGTTGGATGATGCCATCCAACGACCATGCTCCCTCCATGTGCCTCTGCAGCAGTTAACCATAAATGCATGGATTTTATAATGTTTTGTTTGTATTTTGCAGGGTTTCGAAGGTTTTCACTATGAACGAAGAAAATTCGAAAGAAGAGGGTGACGACTCTCTTGCTCTCAATTTACCAGAGGAAATCGACCACCGGGTTTGAAATTTCATATTTATCAATGTTTCATGAACCATTGATGCATTACAGACCCTGTACAGCCCTACGCAATAGCAAGAAAACATGGATTAAGTGCATAAAAAGAGTATCGGCGCTGAAGACCAGGAAATTATCAGAGCAGAGGATTAATGGACTGTTTATGAGGATTATGGCCCAAAATGATCATGATAAACCTAATCCCCGGGTTAAAATAGAGTTCAAAACAAATCTAAAGGGTTTCACCGACAGGAAACCCTCCACCGCCACAAATGGAGGCAAATTGATCCCTCTAGCTACCACGGCGCCACCTGTGCCTGAAAGTATTCAATCCGGAGCTGAATTTATTGATCAGGATCAGATATTTTGCCTTGACACAGCCGAAGAAGTTATTTCTGTTGGGAACATCAATGCAAAGAATATCTGCAGAGTTACTTCAACACCACACAGTGCCTGAAAGGTCAACAAAACTCCTACCAAGCTTGAATATGTAAATCATTTAATATAGAGGATATGTATGTAAGTCTCCTCATTTGAGCCCCTCAAGAGCCAATGAGCCATTTAATTCTGTATTAATTGTAAATGAGATCTTTTATCAGATCTCACCTCCTCATCCTTCTATATATACTACATCAGAAGATGAGTGAGTGTTGGTTTTTGGTTGTTGTTTGATTACAAGTTGTAACACTAAAACTCTCTGAATAAATATACAAGTTTGTTGAAGTTGAAAAAAAAATTGAAGTCTTGGATGTCTTGATGATGTTGTTGCATGCTTATTCCTGAGAAGACTCTATCATTAGATCCATGAGCTTGGTTGTTGGTGAAGTATTCTGAACTGTTTGATGTTTTTCCCCTGTTTTCATTATGTTTCATAATTTCTTACTACAGTAGGCTAAAATTTTTAGGCTAAGAAATGACTCTTGGAAGCACCTTAGACCTGTTCACCCTTCACTGTTTTATGTTTTCTTCTGCTGAAGTATTTTAGAGTCTTTAATCTTTCTCTTTAGTCTTCATGCTCGTTTATTTCCTTAATAGCTCAAATAGTTGGTTTCAGCATGATTTATGGTTCTCCCTGCTTGTCTGCTATCACTTGAAAGCCATTATTGAAGTCTCCCTTTGAAGTACCATTGTTTTGAGTTAATCAAAGAGGTCGGTTTTGATCTTACCCTTTGCCATTGCTTGACCATTTATTTTGAAGGTATTTATATTTGTAAGCATAGATGTTATTTAGGTGTTCCCTCTTCTATGACTGCAATTATCAGTGAATCTTATATGTTTTCTAAGTCCTTTAAAATAAAATCTTTGAGGAAATAGGGAGTTCCCCGAATCTTAGGTTTCATTTTAAAAGTTGTCTTGAAGTCATTATTTGCTTAAAGAATGTTTGTAGAATTTATGGTTAGCCCTGTCTATCAAATATCTCTTTATTGCTAAGTTATGTTTTCAAGTTCCCTTTGTTGAGAATTAAAACTTCTCTTTCCAAATCATTAATGTCCATCTCATTCCAAAAAACAAAAGGATCCTGTGGCCAAGTTAGATTTGCCCTTTGATATCCCATATCCCTTGAAGAGTTTTGTCATGACCTTATTTTGACTCCATTGCCCAATGAACCAGATATTTCCTCTCTCTGTCTATCTTTCCTAGACCTTTCATGTTCTGTTGTATCAACTCAATTCAACCAAACAAACATCTGCACTTAATAACTAGTCTAAAATCCATACTCAAATCACACAAGATAAACCTTTGCAAACAAATATTTGAGAGATCCCTCTCTGAGAACAGGAGGACTAGATCCTCGAACTCTAAAGATTTGTTTTGATGTTGCCTTGTCTTTTTATTTTTGAAACTGTCAAAACACGGGAGACCAACAGACAGTTTCAGTGGAGACCAGTGAAGAGATAGGTGAAAGAGCAGTGTGACTATCAGTTGTGACTACACTGTTGCATGATTTGCAACAACCAATGATTGGAGATACCAATGAGAATTGCACAGTAAAAGCCAGGTGGTTCGAAGTTATTTATGAGCCATTCTTCAGCATTGATTGCGCAGTAGAGGCAGGCTATCAGGTGGCAGAGATTGGAGCATGTGTTTTGCTAGATCTAGCTTCATTAGTGTGTAGCAATTGGAGATTATACTCAGAGCTTGTGAGGAGCTTTGTATGATTATTTTTACATGATCTATATGACATATAATATACATATATTTGGGGGTTTTCAGCTTTAAGCTTTCCCATAAAATACTGTGTTCATATGTGTGATTGTTTATGGTTTTAATGTGCGCATGCAATTGTTTTTATTTCTGCAATTAATGATCAATGGTAGAAGAGATTATGTATTGTGCATGAAGTTAAAATAGTGTGTGATCGGGAGAATCTCGGTGGATAACATATCATTTATTCAAATTTCTACATGGTATTGGAGCGGGGGTTGATCGGCCCAAGACAGTGCAAAACATTGAAGCGGTTGAGTTTTGGTGGTGGGTGAATTTCAGGTAGTGTTTTCTTGGTGTTGGAGTTGAGATCTTTCAACGGTTACGGTCTGAGTATACCACTGAGGCAGCTCCAGTCTCATTCCATAGGGCAGGATGGAGGTGGCAGTCTTGGATGAAAATGGGTTGAAGGAGTTCATAGATACGAGAAATTCCAAAACCTACTTCTAACGATGTTTAGGTATAACGCATGTAAGAAAGCAGCAAATGTGAGGTCATTGGAAGGTGTGAAGGATCACATAGTGTCCAGCCTTCATGGTAAGGCTTCTCCATTCTTGATGTGGAAAGCTTTGACAGATTTATTTCAAAGAAAGAGCGACCAGAGGAAGTTGGCGCTCAAGGATAAACTCAGGAACATAAAAATGGAGAAAGGCGACAGTATGCCCAAGTACCTCACGAAGTTCATCCAATGCAGGGATGAGCTGGGAAGTGTGGGGGTTACTGTTGATGACAAGGACTTGGTGAGCTTGGCTCTCCTTGGGCTTCTGAAGAGTTGGCATTCCTATCAGGACTCTGTCAATGGTCGGGAGAAATTGCCAGGATGGGAGCGACTTTGGTCGGATCTTGTGCAAGAGGAGATAAGGCAGAGTACCAGGGACAGATATTCATCAAAGAACTCAAATGAAGAAAAATTTTCTTTGGCTGCCAAATAAAGGAAGGGGAAGAGCAAGAAGAATGCTTCTCAATCCGGTGCGAAAGGCAAGAAGCAGGACATGTCCAAGGTGAAGTGCTTTCACTGTCACCAACACGGACATTACGCCACTAATTGTCCATAGAAGAATAAAAATAAGCAGGCTGCTAGATCTACAGCTGGAGAGTCCTTAGCCTCGTAGTTTAAGCTATATTTTTCGCTAATCGCATGCTTGGTCTCAAGTGTGATGGGTTCAGTGTGGTTTCTTGACAATGGTGCGTCTTTTCATGTGACCGGAGACAAATATTAGTTTACTGATCTGGATGAGAAAGATCTTGGAGTGCACATCGAGATGGGTGATGATGGTAGATACAATGTGACCATTATCGATACCATTTCCTTTGAGAGGGATTTTGGTAAACCCTTCGTATTGAAGGAAGTGATGCATCTTCCAGGATTGAAGAAGAATCTGATCTCGGTGGCCATGTTAGAAGACAAGGGATATCATGGTGTCTTTAGCGAGGGAAAGGCTTTCTTGCGCAGTAAGGCAACTAGTGAGACCCGGAGGATAGGGGTTCGAGTTAAGAACCTTTATCAATTGCAGGTAGATGGTTGCGTAGCAATGGCAGGCAAGGCAGAAGGAGTGAGGTTCCTACCAAGGTGGCGAGTTGGCATTTTGATAGTTGACCACCTTACTGTGGAGCTTTGAAGATTACTCTGAGAAGATTTCTCACGGGATTCCCAAAAAGGAAGGTACACTTGTTGTGATTGGGAATGAAATTTCAAAGATGTACTTTGGGAAAATTTGTGAAAGCCACCTTTCACGAGAAGGATAGTCGCGCCACGACGATCCTTGAGAGAATTCACACAGACGTGTGTGGAATTTTCTCAGTAGCTTCGACAGCAAAGCACAGGTACTATGTGATATTTGTTCATGATTTTTCTCGTAAGTGTTGGATCTTCTTCATGCATAAGAAGAGAGAGACATACTCAAAGTTCTGTGAGTTCAAGGCACTGGCTGAGAAAGAATCGGGGAAGCATGTGAAGGCTCTTAGGAGTGACAATGGTGGTGAATTCATCTCTGGTGAGTTCAAGGACTTTTGCAGCGCAGAAGGAATTCGAAGAGAGCTCATAGCACCTCATAACCCACAGCAAAATGGGGTTGTGGAGCGAAAGAATAGAACGATTGTGGGTGTTGCACGGGCGATGTTGCATGATCAGGGCCTTCCCATACACTTGTGGGATGAGGCATGCAATACTCTAGTTTATGTGCAAAATCGTTGTCCTCACAATATACTTGGCATGAGTACACCCGAGGAGGCGTTTTCTGGTAAGAAGCCTGATATTTCTCATTTGAGGATTTTTGGTTCACCTGTTTACATTCATGTGATGAAGCATAATAAGAAGAAGTTGGAGTTGACTGCAGAGGTTGGGATATTTGTGGGGTACACTGATACACCCCACAACTATCGTTTGTATTTTCCAGATAGTCGCAAGACTATTGTGCGACAAGATATCAAATTTCATGAGGAGAAATCCATGAAGTGTTCGCTTGAGAGGGAGCCACACTTGCATGCAGCTAAGGAGATATTAGTTCCTAAGGATGAGTCTCTAGATGTGGATCAGCCACAAGAGGAGGTTCATGGAGTGGAAGAGACCAGTCATGCAGCGCCAACCATCAGAGGGTGGAAGCGCACTACAGAAGCTGAGTGACTGGCTCAAGATGCAGAGAAGGTTGTAGGAGCACCTACATCACAGCGCAGACAGAGATAGTCACCTGACCGGTATACTGGATACATGGCTCTTATGAGCAAGTGTATCATGAAAGAGCCATCCTCTTTCGAGGAAGCTGTGGAGGATCTCGCATGGGTAAATTCCATGGTGGAAGAGTATGATTCGATTGTCAGAAACAGTGCATGGGAGATTGTCCCAAGGCCGGAAGGGAAATCAGTGGTGGGTTCGAGATGGATCTACAAAGTGAAGCAAGTAGCTGACGGGAGTGTGGAGAAGTACAAGGCAAGATTTTTTGCCCAAGGCTTCTCACAAATTGAGGGGATCGATTATGAGGAAACCTTTGCACCTGTCACAAGGTATTCTTCCATACGGACGATTCTTGCTCTCTCAACACAGATGGGGTGGCACATTCATCAGATGGATGTGAAGACTATGTTTCTCAACGGGGTGATTGAGGAGGAGGTGTACATAGAGCAACCCAAAGGTTTCAAGATCTTCAGCAGCGAGTCGCATGTGTGCAGGCTCAAAAGAGCGCTATATGGGTTGAAACAAGCACCTCGTGCTTGGTACACACGAATAGACAGTTATTTCACCAGACTTGGATTCTCCAAGAGTGAGGCGGATCCGAACCTATACCAGATTGTGGTGGAGGGTAAGTTGTTGATCATTGTACTTATGTAGATGATTTTATTTTGACAGGTGATGAACTATTGATACACTCATGCAAGGTTGATATTTCAAAGGAGTTTGAGATGAAGGACTTGGGCCTCCTTCATTATTTCCTGGGATTGGAAATTTGGCAGCGCAGTGATGGACTGTTTGTTTCTCAGGGCAAGTATGCCTGGGAGATACTGGAGAAGTTCAACATGCATGGCTGCAAGCCTATTGATACTCCTCTTCCTGGTGGTTGGAGGAAGGAGGATGCTACTTCGGCAGAGGTAGTGGATGCAACTGTTTATCGATAGTTGATGGGGTCGCTTATGTATCTGGTCAATACACGACCCGACATATGCTATGCTGTTAAACAGCTTTCACAAGCTATGGTTAAGCCTACCAAGCTCTTTTGGAAGGCAGGCAAGCATGTATTGAGATATGTTAGAGGCACATCGGGATATGGATTATGATACAGACAGTCGGATGAGGTGAAGCTATGTGGCTTCACGGATGTAGATTGGGCAGGGAGCCCAACATACAGAAAGAGCACATCTGGAGGGATTTTCAGTATTGAGTCGACAGAAATTTCTTGGTACAGCAGGAAGCAGAGATCCGTGGCACTCAGTTCAGCAGAGGCCGAGTATATGGCATCGAGTTTGGCTGCATGCGAGGCTATATGGATGAGGAAGATCCTGGTCAGGTTCTTCAGTTCACAATTAGATCCTACTGTGATTTATTGTGATAATCAGAGTTGCATTAAACTCTCGGTTAATCCAATATTTCATGATAGATCTAAACACATTGACATCTTGTATCATCATATCAGAGATTTTGTGCAGCGGAAGATCATGTTACTTTCATACAGTCCCAAGGAGGATCAGGATGCTGATATCTTGACGAAGGCGCTCACCAGGAGAAAATTCGAATACCACAGAGGCAGGATAGGGGTGGCAGATAATCCTTATCTTTTTTAGAGGGAGTGTTGAGATTGCAACAAGATGATGAGCTAGTGGAAAGGAGTCGCCTTCATTAAGTGGGCCCGCAGGCTATTTTTGGCGCAAAGTCTATTTTTAGACTATGTCTATTTTTAGACATATGTATCATATTCTATGAGTTGCAGGATGCTATTTGTGGATGGTTGTTCAAGTTGGAAAAATATATGGACTTCATTTTTTAGACATATTGGGTGGAATCTATTTTTAGATTGCCAGTCTAAAAATAGATATGTCAAATATTATTAGCTCTTAATAATATTTGGACTATAAACATTATCTTACTCTCTTGGAGCACTTCAGTTAAGTGCACAGATGTGGCACAGGAGCTGACAGAAGGAATTACTCTATTCCTAAGGATTAAGTGGAGCTATTGAATGGATACTTTAGTTAGAACTCATGTGAGAGAGTTTGGTGGAGTTGATTGAGGAAGTTAATGGAGATGTGTTCAGTTTAACTAAGCTAAACATAGTTGAGCTAGTTGTATCTAGTCTAACTGATTGATACACTAGTGAGAGCGGTGTGAATTAATTATTAATTAATTCACTAATTATAAACTCATTAATCAACTAAATAATACATCAGTTAACTTCAGTGCATGGACAGTTTCAGTGGAGACCAGTGAAGAGATAGGTGAAAGAGCAGTGTGACTATCAGTTCTGACTATATTGTTGCATGATTTGCAACAACCTGTGATTGCAGATGCCAATGAGGATTGTGCAGTACAAGCTAGGTGGTTCAAACTTATTTATGAGCCATTCTTCAGCATTGATTGCGCAGTAGAGGCAGGCTATCAAGTGGCAGATATTGGAGCATGTGTTTTGCTAGATCTAGCTTAATTAGTGTGTAGCAATTGGAGATTGTACTGAGAGCTTGTGAGGAGATTTGTATGATGATTGTTACATGATCTCTATGACAGATAATATACAGATAGTTGGGGGTTTTCAGATTTAATCTTTCCCATAAAATATTGTGTTCATATGTGTGATTTTTTATGGTTTTAATGTGCGCATGCGATTGTTTTTATCTCTGCAATTAATGATCAATGGTAGAAGAGATTTTGTATTGTGCATGAAGTTAAAATAGTGTGTGATCAGGAGAATCTCGGTGGATAACATATCATTTATTCAAATTTCTACAATAAACCCAATGATTACTGAACGTTTTGAATCCATAAGCCCAATGTCTACATGTTGATGTTATTTTCAACCTGCATTCATCATAACCAGCTCATTTCTTAAATAGATTTAGCCATCTATATCTTGATTTCATATCATTAACCATTGAGAGAGCCCTCTTAGATTGAGGAGGCTAAGCCTCAATCACAAGATTTGTTTGAAATAGTTGCACAAGGTTGTCTGATTAGCAGCCTGTCAGGGAGAAATTTTGTGATAACATTTTGGTGCATCTGTCGGGAGCCTGAAGATTATGATTTCCCGAAATTTTGAAGCTTAACTTCTGAAGGTAGCAAGAGCTCAGAAGTTGATCGAGGTTGCATCTACCTTGGTGACTCCATTCAAAATTCATATGATCAAAGGTGACTTCTAGAAGGATATACACAAGGAGTAATCCTAACCCAGATCCACCTACCATCGTGGACAATCCAAACACCATCTCCAGAGGTAGTCAAGGCATTTCTGAAATATCAGGTACTCCATTACATACAAAATCCTTGTCATCTGAAGTTTTAAGAAGTCCTGAAGATAAAAATTTGATGATAAAATTTAGGAAGTTTTGTTTAGGTCTGGAAGTGAAAAAAGAATTAACTAAAATTATCTTAGACCTACATAGGAGAGGTATTGATACCTCAACCTTAGTAACACAGAAATATAAAGAAGATTTTTGGGAAGTAGTCACTTCTGAGTTGTTTTTGGAAAGAGAGTCTTTAGATAGGTTGAAGGAGCTTGACCCTTTTGAAATATTGTTGAGAATTAAAACTAGTTTTCCTCTTCTTGATTAGAGTTCAATTTTTACTGGACAACAAAGACCAAACAACCCTCTTCCTAACAGTTCCTCTTCCTCCATTTTTTTTGTCCCTGAAAATACCACAGTCCCATTTACCATGTGTTAGTATGAATCTTTCGTCGTAAAATATCACTTTAGTACGCATAAAAAATAGCCCTAACATCGATTATGGCTGCAAAATACTTTTAAGATTGCTGCACAAATTCAGATCTAAGCACAAAAGATATTAAGAAGATAAAAAATAACATAGCTCCATAGATCCAATGAACAAGACAAGAAGAATGTATATGAAAGAATTTTGTATTATGTTAAAGAATGGGGCACCTGTGAGGAAAACAAGAAAGGTGTTTTCCGGTTCTCCTCAGTGGGATGGGTTCTTGGAAGTCCTTAGTGTTTCAGATCTAGCATTTCTCTCTCTTATGGATGTGGAAAAGCAAACATAGAACTCAATGGGAGTTCACAAAGCAAAATGGAAAATGGTGACCAAGAGAAGATCCAGAGTGATCTAATGCAATGAAGGTGGTTAATGAATGGGAAAAACCCTTCTATTTATAACAAAATATTGGGGTGTTCTAGAACTCGGTGCATTAATAACATATTATTAATCATATTCTAGAATCACCCTTTAGGAATATTTTATTATTTTTGTTAGAGGGAAAATGGTTCTTGACTTGGGTCAATTCCTTTATTTATAAATAATAAATAAATGAATGATTTATTTATCATTTTAGGGGAATGATGGGAATATAATTAAATAAATAATGGTTTATTTAATTATTTATGTATGATTTAGTCAAATTTAACTAAGAATATTATTTAAATAATGATTTAAATAACTTGTTCTTAGGAAATAATTAAATAAATAAGGATTTATTTAATTAATTTCATTGTTTTGGGTTAAATATGACCAAATAAGTTATTTTATATGGTGAAAGCAATTTTACTTAGGGTAAAATTTGTCTTACATGGTGTACTTGGGTTCATCTAATAATAATAGGTTAGATGACCAAAAAAATGGTGTAACAGATTGCCCCCCAATGTACGAGTGTTAGGAGCAAATCGTATGACCGAAGTACATTGTAAGAACTCAATCACTAAATATGAAAAGGGAAGTGAGAGAGATAAGTGTAATGTTGTCTGATGTGTTAAAGGACTAGACCCTGAGGATACGAGACTTACAGGTGCAACAAGTCTCTATGAAGTGGTACCTGTGCTAAAGGCGGCGGGGGAGGCATACTTATGCCCGCCGAGACAAAGTACAAAGAATAAGGTGCCCAGAAAACCACGGAACGTAATAAGTACAAAGAATAAGGCGCTCAGAAAGCCATGAAACACAAGAATGAAGCATGTGCTGGCCAAAACATGAGCCAGATAAATAACATGATGGATCCCACATACATGCGATGCCTGGAATAATCGTCAGGACTTATACAATAATATGGTAGGACGTGAGATACAAATATACCCAAATGCCCCCCACACGTGGGGAAGGGCTCGCAACAGCTGACTGATACGTGCAAATCGAAGAAGCGCCGCAAGCGGTGTAGGCTGATATAATCAAATGGGAGGAGTTGCATCAGGGGCGGAAATGAAGTCATCTGGGCATGTGGGGGGGTACCTGTAGGGCCACCCCCTCATGAGGGTTGAGACATCTCACACATGCCTGGGAATCACCAATAGCTGCTGTTGCATCACTAGAAGATCAAGTCTATAGATCACGATCATGCTGATAGGAGCTTGAACCAAGGTACACTGCCCCCTAGACCTGGCTTCTGGAATAAATGAGCTGATGTCGACAGAAGGAGGTCTGCCATAGGTGAGGCAATAAGGGAACCCTAGCTAAGGTATAGGGGAAATAGTAGAGCGACGACCAAGTAGACACTGATGATGAGGATCGAATGAGAGGAATGGAGGAGTGGTTGGATGACTTCCCTTGTTAGAGCATCAAGTGGATGAATGGCTTGGAAGCGAAGGACACAATTTTGTGAGGGATAGTGGACAGGGGTACTGAAGGCCATAATGTGTGACATGAGAGAGGGACCAAGCAGGAAAGGATGGAGGACTATGGTGGGGTACCAAGGGACTCGGGGTAGACTCCATGAATGTGCGGGTGACTCGATGCGGATGCTCCAAACAAGGGTGACTCGATGGTGCTACCTCATAAAACGGGTCCAATGGGGAACCGTAAAAGCATGAGTACAATAGGGTAACTCATGTCGAAAATCAACACGAACGGAGACGAGTAAGGAGGCAAAGTGGTGCCCCAAGTACAAGTGTCGTAAGTGAAGAAATTCGATTTTGAGAAGAGGTGAATAGACTCGTCATAGACAAAATGTGTCTTGGTGAAGTATCAAAACATAAAAAACTGACAAATACCCATTTGAGTGCTCGGTGAGAGCTTTCCAACGGTGTGAACGGTGTGTCAAACGGGGCTACGGTTTGGTCGCAGCGGGCGAAAGAAAAAATAGGGGTTTTCTTCTAATAGGGTGTTTACCCTCCAAAATCATTCATTTTCTTGTGTAGCTGTGGTGAATGTGGAGAGGAGAGAAGGCCCTAAATCTTGTGGCGATCGTAGCGGACAAACCGACCGTTGGAATTGTGATCCGTCAGTTGGAGGTAAGAGGCCTAATCTTAAGCTTTGTTTTTGATGGATTCAAGTTGTAGATTAGGGCTTTAAATCTTAGTAAGTGCCCCTACTGCATCCTTATGGTCGGGTCGCACTTTTTGGGGCAAAAGCTGCGACCTGGGACGCAGGTTTTAGCCTTAAAAGTGTGACCTGGCCCAGGTTGGGCCTAAAAAGTGCGACCTGTGAGATGTGGGGGTTTTAGTGCTGTTATGGGCTGAGATTTTGTTTTGATGTAAGTTAAATCAGTTTTGTTGATCTGGAGGCTGAAAAAAATGATGGTTTTGTGCAGATATGGCAGATCTACGAATCCAGTGGAGAGAGAGAGACTTAGGTACATTACGGACGGAGATCCAGGCAGATCCAGGTGTCCGGCGTGCGTTGGCTAGGTATGGGGTTCTGAAGTTTTTGGAGAACCCTTTGATGAGGGTAGGAGAGCCCTTGTTGGCCCATATTATCAGTTATTGGGATCCAGATCAGGAGGCGTTTGTAGTGCAGGGGCACAGGATCGAGCTGATGGTACAGGATTTGTATTTCTTGACTGGTCTCCCACCATTAGGGATGGTGGTAAATACACAGCCAGTGTTACCGCATGGGTGTAACATTATGGAGTTTGTTGAGCGACATTGTCGACCGAGTGTCCGAGTCAAAGGGACTCAGATATCCATTGGTGATCTCGAGAGTTTGGAGACCCAGGCGGTGTCCGCAGTAGTTTTGCAGATCTTGGGTAGCCAAGCATTCCATCACATCACTGGAGGGCAGATGATGATCGTGGAGAGTGTGCTGAGTGGGACCTACTATGGGTGGGCCCAGATGATGTTGGTGTCGGTGAAACGATAGTTGTTTCTATGCAAGCGGCAAGTGAATCATGATTGTGCCAATGGGATGATGTTGTGCTCATTCTTCTTTGAGAAGATCCTAACCTTACGACCTTGTGTACAGTTGCCTGATGGAGGTCCGAGAGAGCCCCGGATGCATCGGTGGGGATGACTACTGTGTAGAGGAGGGGGAGGGGCAGTCGGACGGGTGTTCTGACCAGATTTCTTCGCTCATTGGGATCAGATGCCATTATACATAGATGACTATCCCTATAGTGGGATGAGTTATTGGGGAGATCCGGACTTGCCGCTTCCGCCTGGGCGAGTGTGGGGGCCCGATGTTAAGTAACAAGCAACTAATTTGTTATGTTTATTTTAGAGTCTTGGGACTAGTCTATATGGGGCTAATCGTGATGTTTTTGTGGAATGTAGATATAGCTCCGGTAAAACCGGCCGGATATATGGGACGACCTGCGGCGACAGGAGCTACAGGTGCAAGTGGTTCAAGGATGGTGCAGAACGAGGATATGGATGCTCTAGTGGAGGACATTCGTCGCAGATGTGAAGGGCTGCTGACCGGTGTATCGGAGCGTGGTTGGCAGGATTTAGATGACCAGTACATAGAGTTATGTATTGGGCTACCCTCGGAGTAGCGAGGGATCATGCAACGCATGGCGATGGCCGGTCAGGCTGTGCGTGATCTACGAGTGGCGGGAGTAGAGCCATTGGCTTAGGATCCTCCAGAGAGTGATTATATGTAGGGCAGGGGGTGCCCCCCAGTGTCTATGTAGGGGCAAGTGGTGCCCCCCATTTTTGTAGTTTTGTTATTGTAACATGCTATGGGCATGTCGTATGTTTCAGAGTAGATGGGCTCTAAAACTCATGATATATAATATATATGATGCATATGCATTTGATGGGTGGTGTTAAATGTTATTGTGTTGTGTGTGATAAATGCCAGTCTAGAATATGATTTGCAATTTGATCTACGTAGTGATTTTGATCTCGTGGTATGTGGTGAAATGTAATGAATCTAAATTCACGTATCAAAAGTTTCACTCGTAAATATTGTCTAAACAGGAGGGGGTTATGCACACGATAGACACCGTTAAGTTGTAGGACAACAAGCAGGGAATCTAAATGAACATGTAGATGGAGGATGCGGTGAGAAAGGGCATCGGTTAAGAGACCATGAACTGCATCATATTCGGCCTGATTATTGGTGGCCATACCAATGCAGACTCCATTTTCAAGGACCAGGGTATGCAAGGGGTAAAGATGGCCCATGCTGCGGAAGCGAGATGACGGGAATAGCGACTTGCTCCATCGGCATAGCCCAGATGAGGTCCGGATGAAAGGGCCAATGTAATAGTCTCATAAGTCAGGAAAGGGGAAGGATGAGACAAAGGAGGGCAGCATGTGTAGAGGATAGACCTCCAATGACGGCTACGGGAGGGAGCAGTTCGGGTAGGAAGTCTAGGACTCATGGGTCGACGAGAAGGAGAGGAAGGAGGACGATGGGAGGGAGGGCGGGTACTCAGGCTGCAACGAACATCGAAGATACGGATGGAATGATCGTGATGAGGAGAGGGAATGGGAGGGTCAAAGAGACCAGACGATGCGGCAAAGGTACCGAAATCATCAGTATGGGAAGAGATGCATAGATACGGGTCATCACAGGGAATAAGAGAAGAGAAAGTAAAAATATGGTCAAAAGATGAGAAACCCGTGTCTGGAGGATAATCAAGCATAATAGGTGGAGTGGGTTCAGAAGGAATGTACTCCGGGGAACACGCGGATGATGATAGGTATAGAAGAGGAGCAGCGGGGTCGGACATTTCAACATCAGGGGGAGGAATTTCAATGGTAGCAGAGGGATCCTCAAGTAGACTCGACGCATATTGAGCAAGGATGGGAGAGGCGGATTGATTTTGTTCAACCTCGTACTCGCAGATGACCTCTAAAGAGGCTCGGTAATGGGTGAGGTGAGGACAATGGTGAGAATAATGGCCATGAACACCACACAGAGCACAAGGTTTGTTGGTGCGGAGAGTCTTCGGGTTATTGGCTACGGATGAGGAAGAAACAGACGTTTCAAGGATCGTAGATTCAGGGACCGCGACTTTAACCATGGGTTGGATACGGAGCAACACAGGACAAGTATGGGTGGGATGACCGATACCATCACACAAGGCGCAAGGCTTGGTGGGTGGGGGCGGGGTAGGGTCAGGAGTGGTGGCCTTATCATTGGATGCCCCCTTGCGAGTTTTTCATTTCTTTCCAGTAGCTGTCGCAGTATGAGGAGGGTTCTGCGGAGGGGCTAGGGGCACTGTGGTGGTGGAAGGAGCGAAGGGAATCGGTTGCACCGGTGTCACGGCTATGTATGGTTTGGGGTGGCCTGGTGGGGTCTCGGCTGGAGGAGTAAGATACCATACTGGGATTCCCAAGGTTAAATTAGGTAGGGAAAGGGTGGCCATGACGGGGACCAAATAGACTCCAGGGGGCAGGCCAATGAACGATATTTGACCGACGGGGTAATGACCAGGGGGGACGACTCCCATATGGTGGAGACTTGAGGGAATAGACTCAGGGGGGTAGGGAGGTGCCAGAGGGTGATGGGAAGGGTCAGGTGAAGAAGGGTCGATTGATTGAAGCGAAGGTCTAGGAGCAGGAGGCAGTGAGCGAGATGGAGGTTGCTGACTAGCCGTAGCATGCTGCGGAAGACCAGCTTGAGATGATTGCATCATGCAAACATTCGCTGAGCTGGGGTTAGTGACCAGAGGAGGGGGAGGACCAGGAAAAGATCCAAGCAAAGAGGAGTCTTTGTAGACGCCAGGGGAAACACTGGTCAAGGAATCAACCGTTGGTTTATTGGTGACAATAGAGATGGTGGACTCAGGGGAGGTCTGATATTTTGGGTCATGGTAGGTTAATTGGTCAATGGTGACAATCTTTCCATTATGGGGGAAGAACATCTTGCGGTGGACTACGAATGGGACAACAGACATGGCATAGGTGTAACTACGCCCCAAAAGGATGTTATAGTCAAGAGGGGTGTCAATGACTTCGAAATCGCTTTCTAGACATAAACAAGCTCACGGCACAGGCTGGACAAGCATTTAATAGCTACCACAGGCAGCACCATCCTCACGCACGGGCATGGTGAAGGCCGTTCATGGGATCCTGCAGCTGCTTCGTAAAACCGAAGCGAGACACAGGGGAGATGCCCCTCGCGAACATACACCAGCAACATTATTAGCCGATCTTGACTCAGATTTGCACCAATCGAAGGAGGAAGTTTGGGGATGTTCGACTGACGGCGTCGAAAATAATCAGAACACACGGAAACATCCAAGGCCCACGGCGCATAAGAGAGCCCTCGTGAGAAGGGACACGACCGGAGGAGTTGCGTGTTAGGCTGGCAACAGGAGATTAACATCATTCTACCTTGTTGCGAGCTGCGCCCGACCGAGGCAGATTTTAACACGTTTAGAGGCTTCGATGAACTCTGCTGGAAGAGGTGTGAGCGTGGGCGACCATTGGGTGTCGATAGAGTCTCTGTAGGAGATGACGATGGAGACTCAGAGACAGGCAGAATAGGAGGTGTGGAATACTGACAGGACCAAGTTTGAAGGTTGAGGTCGACAGTGAGAGGTGGGTCAGAAGCCATCATGAGAATCTGGTAATCAAAGGAACCCGAAGGGGAAGGGTGAGTGGTTATCGGGGTGTGAGGTGGTTGAGTGGCCATGAATCCTTGTTGCGGGAAAGGATCAGTAAACACAACAGGTTGAGAAGTAACGGGGGTGGGAGGGGAAGTAGGGGAGGAGTGGTGTCCCCGTACGGTGGCCTGAGAATCCCAAAGTTTCCGCATTTGTGGTAATAAGGGACAATCGTGAGTGCAGTGACCATAAACACCGCAACACGAATAGGGCTTATTGGTGAAGAGTGGCATGTTCGGCTTGGGCTGAGAGCCCTATGGCTGGTTGGCAGTGGTAGAGTCGATATTGGAAGGAGTGGGTCCACGATTGCCCGAAGCGGATTGATTTGCCTTTCTCCTTCTTTGAGAAGGAGGAACGTTAGGTGCCCCCTGTTGTGAAAATACTTGCCCTGGGGGGGGGAGTAAGTGCGGTTGTGGGGGTGGAAAAGGCAATGGAGTGGAAGGTCCAAATGCTAGAGGAGCGGGGACATTAGGTTGCAGATATGGATAAGGGGTAGGGGGGCAGCAGTAAGGTAATCAAGAGGGTGGGCAAAAGAAGGAGGCATGCCGTAGCCTGAATACATGCTACCAAGAGGGGAGAAAACACCGGAGGGGCTGGCCCCTAGAGGAAAACCATGGCTCGGAAGAGGTTGGGTGGAGGTATGTGATAGGGCTCCAACGATACTATCGGCAGAGTGAGATGCCCCCGAGGCATTAGGGCCATCGGGTTTGGGAAGGTCAAGGAGGATGGTATAAACATAACCAGATTGGGCGTAGATAAGGTCATACTTCAAGGCTATTTGGAGGGCAGCTTCTTCGGTTTGGGGAAAATGGGATGCGACATCTTTGCCAATGGGAGGTAAGAGGGAGCGAAGGAACCAGTCTGTGTAAACCCGATCTTCAAAGGGGGGAGCGCGGCACAAGCTCCGTCTTCACCGCCATTCCTGGACATGAGCAGAAAGGCGAGTCGAAGAGGATTGATGGAAAGAGGTTAAAAGCTTGGTACCAGTGTCATATCGGAGGGGGAGCTGGAAGTAGGATAAAAAGGCTTGGGCAATGGTCGCAAAAGTGGTATGGGAGGAGGTGGCATGTTCAACATACCATTTAGAAGCGTCGCCTGTAAGCGTTCGTTGGAATAATCTAAGATGGATGGAGTCATTGGTGATGGAATTAGAGGAGCACCACATGTGGAAAGATCGGATATGGTTAGAGGGATCTTTGCTAGCAAGGCCTTCGAACTTGGGAATGTCAGAGGGGAGCTTGGTTGGCATAGCAGGCCAACTCACATCGTGGCGAATGGGATCATTAATCAGCTGATTGAAGTCGGGGAGACTAAGGCCAACCATATAAGGGAGTAATGGGGCATTCGAGATAGGTCCCGTAGTGGTTCCACTGGAAATGGACCCGACGGTCAAACTGGGGTTAGGGCTAGGTCCGGAACTAGACATGGTGAAGGGAAAAGAGGGGGAACCAGAAGTAGGGGGAGAACCCGAAAAATCAGAAGAGGAGTCGGAGTGCGGACTCAAGGGAAGACTGACTCGATGATGACGGGAAGGAGGAAGTCATCCAAGCGAAAACTAAGGATGAAGGCTAAGAAGTCTCCAGGAGTGGAGCCTTGGGGGCGCAATGATGACAGGAAGAAGATAAACCGACGAGGGCAGGAGGGGACAAAATCAAGTGAGGTCAAGGGAAGAGGGGTGCAATGATAATTGATTTTAAATTCTTTGCCAGGTTGTGTTAACCAGGTGCTTCTTCGCTTAGGGTCAGTGTGTGGCATGCGTTAATTTTAATTGTTTAAACCAGGACGTTTTGAGAGTAAAATAAAAAGTGTGTTGCGTAATGGAAAAGAAATCTGCAGTAAATAAGACTGAAATAACAGAAAATTAACAACTAATGATGCAGCAATCTAACCCAAAAAGGCGGGTGTCTCAAAACTAGTCTACAAGAGGGAAAAAACCAGGCAAAGCACACTAAAAGATGCCAATAGATCTAAGGTCCGGAGGGACTGGGATCCAAAGGGTGAATCTGCTAAAGAGTGGTGCAGAGAACAGCAAAGAGGCAGAGGCAAGGTTGTTGCTAAAAAGGAGGAGATCAACTGAAGATAGGAAAGACAAGGCAGTGGCCTTAGAAATGAACCCAAACAAAACAAGATGAGACAGTTTTGAGAGGGAGAAGAGCTGATCTAAAGGGATCTGAAAAGGAGGTATCAGATCTGAGAAATAGAGGGCTGAAACTCGGAAAATTCAGACTTCTGAAACAGTAAAGACTCGTCCAAAAAAAGTGGAGGGTACTAGAGCCCTAAGGGGCAAGATTCCCTCTTAGGTGAGTGAAGCAGATCAGAAACAGGTCCAAATGGGCAGAGACAGAGGCTGGAAAACCCTGACAGAAGCTTCAGACAAACCCAGAAAAAGCTCTGAAAAATTTGCAGAAAAATTCTGACCTGTTTTCAGTCCAGGTCACAGGTTTGGGGCAGAAAAGTGCGTCCTAAGGCTCAGGTCGCACTTTTTGGGCCAATAAGTGCGACCTGCAGATCCAGCTATCTCGGCGGCAGATTTCAGAAAAACTTTTTCGTCTCAGCTGCGGCTGATGTCTGTCACCTGCGCAATAAGGCCAGAAACACACGGAAGTTAAAAATTTGACTTTTTAAATGGTTTTAGGGGTGAAAATCACCATAAAAATAGGAAAAAAAAAAATGGAAGAGAAACCCTAGGGTCTGAAACAACTGGATATGCAGGAATAGATAAAACGACAGTGGTCGCAAAAGAAAACCCGTGTGGAGTCGCCAATTGTTAGTATGAATCTTTCGTCGTAAAAGATCACTTTAGCTACGCATAAAAAATAGCCCTAACATCGATTATGGCTGCAAAATACTTTTAAGATTGCTACACAAATGCAGATCTAAGCACAAAATATATTAAGAAGATGAAAAATAACATAGCTCCATAGATCCAATGAACAAGACAAGAAGAATGTATATGAAAGAATTTTGTATTATGTTAAAGAATGGGGCACCTGTGAGGAAAACAAGAAAGGCGTTTTCCGGTTCTCCTCAGTGGGATGGGTTCTTGGAAGTCCTCAGTGTTTCAGATCTAGCATTTCTCTCTCTTATGGATGTGGAAAAGAAAACATAGAACTCAATGGGAGTTCACAAAGAAAAATGGAAAATGGTGACCAAGAGAAGATCCAGAGTGATCTAATGCAATGAAGGTGACTAATGAATGGGGAAAACCCCCCTATTTATAACAAAATATTGGGGCAGTCTAGAACTCGGTGCATGAATAAAATATTATTAATTGAATTCTAGAAGCACCTTTTAGGAATATTTTATTATATTTGTTGGAGGGAAAATGATTCTTGACTTGGGTCAATTCCTTTATTTATAAATAATAAATAAATAAATGATTTATTTATCATTTTAGGGGAATGATGGGAATATAATTAAATAAATAATGGTCTATTTAATTATTTATGTATGATTTAGTCAAATTTAACTAAGAATATTATTTAAATAATGATTTAAATAACTTGTTCTTAGGAAATAATTAAATAAATAAGGATTTATTTAATTAATTTCCTTGTGCTGGGTTAAATATGACCAAATAAGTTATTTTATATGGTGAAAGCAATTTTACTTAGGGTAAAATTTGTCTTACATGGTGTACTTGGGTTCATCTAATAATAATAGGTTAGATGACCAAAAAAATGGTGTAACACCATGGCTGAAAAATGTACCTCCTCCACCTGTTGCACCTGCTAGGTATGCCCCTCTTGTTCTTCCAGTTGTTCTACATGACCTTCCTAGCAAATACTCTCCTAGAATCACAACTTGGGGGAGTGATGAAGAGATCATAGCAGAATAACATGTGGACCAATTTAGTGATTTTATAAACAGGGAGGAGGTTGACCATTAGGATTTCAAGTTGAGATTTTTTGCTCAGAGTTTTACTGGTGACGCTAGGAAGTGGTTCAAAGAACTTACTCATGGGAGCATTCATAATTGGAATGACTTTGAAGATACCTTTTTAAGGAAATGGGTAAATAGATCCAATCCTTTACAGGTCCTCACTGGGTACAATATTTTGAGAAGAGTTGTTGATGAAACTGTCCAAAACTTTTCAAAAAGATTTAACAAGGTTTATGACTCTATTCCTGCCCATTTAAAACCTCCACAAGCCTTAGCTTAGATGAGATATGCTGAAGCTTTTGATTATGAATTTTCAATACTACTGAGAGAAAGAGAATCCCCTTCGCTTGACGAAATGCAGAATGATGCAGTGAAGGTGGATGTTAATATGATAGCAGCAAAAAATTCAAAAATGGGTAAGACTAAGTTAAAAGAAGAAGATAAACCTTTTGCGTCTACCTCTGATGACAAATTTGATTCAATGATGAAGAAAATGGAAAATTTTATGGAGAGATTGGCCCTTGGGAATACCTCTACTCCTCCTACACAACATGAGCCTCAATTTAGAAACCCTCAATTCATAAGACCTCAAAAACCAGCAAAGGCCAAGGGAAAACAGAAATCAGCAGCATGATCCTCTAGTGAGACCTCCTTTTTAGCAGAACTTAGTTGATGAAGAGGATGAACCTGAAATTCCTGAATATTTCATTCATTGTCTAGATAAAGATATGTCTATAATTTTCTTGACTAAGGAGGAACATGATGAGTTAGATCAAAGTAGTCATGGAGGGGAACCATCTGATTATTTTAAAGGGTATCAACATGCAATTTTTGAGATGCAAAAACAATACAATCTTAGAAATAGGAATGTGCCAATCATTGCAAACAAAACACAGCTTAAAAATGATACTCCTAAAGCTGCTGAAACCAAGAAAGGTACTCCCAATGCTGCTGAAGGTAATAAAGATATACCACCTCCTCCTCCTATCAAAGAAGCTGAAAAATATGTTTGTTTTCAATTTGGAGAATGAAATTTCTAAGATCAAAATACCAATACCTTTTGGAGAGATTCTTAAGGTAAATGAATATAGAAGCAATATTGTGAAAATGATGAATTCAAAACCAGGAGTTGTTGAAATCTTAAATATTCAAGAAGATCATCCAACCATATACTTAGGCCCAAGATTAGAATATGAATAAAATGAGGAAGTGCCTCCTTTTTATGCTAGTCTTAGCATTCATGATATGACTTTACATAGTGCTATGTTGGATTCAGGGGCTTCTCACAATCTTATGCCCAAATTAATCATGGAGAGGATGGGGTTAGAAATTACTATACCATATAAGGAATTGTTTTCTTTTGTTTCAAAAAGAGTTCAGTGCATTGGTTTAATTAAAGATGTTTTTGTTGGTCTTACACAATTATTCCCTGCCAAGACAGTGGTCATGGACATTGTGGTAGCAGACATTCCACCAAATTTTGCATGCTATTATCAAGGTCATGGGCAGCAAAAGTCAAAGGTACAATGCAGATGTACCTTACTTATGCCACCATTCCTGTTTATAGAGAGACAAGAATGGCTTACATGGTGAGTAGTAAAGATAAACCTCAGAACTTTCCAATTTATGCTCTTGATATTGAACTTGGATCTGCTATTCTTTTCAATGAGTTGACTGATGAAGAAGAAGATGAGAAGAAGGCAGAAAATCAGCAATCTGAAATTCAGCAGACAGAAAATCAACAAGCAGAAGATTAGCAAGTTAGTGATGAGAAGGCGGAAGGTTGGTGGTTATTGCACTTTGATGGATCAGTAGGAAAAGAGGGGGTAGGAGCAGGGATTTTGATCACAAGTCCAAATGATGAAAGTAATTTATTTTCCTACAAACTAAATTTTGATTGCAAAAATAACATGGCTGAGTATGAATCCTTGATTTTGGGCTTAGAAGTTTTGAAAAGAATGGGTGCTAAAAAAATTTATGTTTGTGGAAATTATGAATTAGTCATTAAACAAGTTGAAGGTATGTATCAAATAAAGGATGCAATAATGAGGGCATACAGAAACTTAGTCATGGAAATTTTGGAAATTTTTCAAGAACATTCATTCATTGTCAAGACTAGAGACCAAAAATCCATTGTTGATTCCCTAGATGTCTCTGCAAGTCTTTTCATCATTCCCATAGATTCCACTAAAAAATATGAGGTTTAGGTTCTCGATAGACCAGCTATCCTGATAACATTATCCATTGGCAAGTCTTTGAGGATGACCAACAAGTTAAGAACTTTATTGTGCTAAAAGATGAGTTTGAAAATATACAAGTAGATCCGAAAAACATGCTTGCTGAATCTAAGGGAAATTCCAAAATTTTACAGCTGAAGAATAACTCTATACCCAAAGGCCTCATACCCCTTGAGAAACTTCTTGATCAGAATGATGTGTTCAAATATCCTAGGATACAAGCTGATGATGAAGAGGTAGAGAGTTGTAACCTTGGTACATTAACTATGCCAAAAATTATTAAAATTTCAAAGTTTCTTTCAGTTGATATGAGCATAAATATATTGAGCTAATGAAAAGGTTCATAGATGTTTTTGCTTGAAGTTATGTTGATTTAAAGAAGTATGACCCTACTATAATTCAACATACTATTCCTATTAAAGAAAATGAAAATCCTTTCAAGAAGAAATTGAGGAGGATTAATCCACTCATCATGCCTTTGGTTGAGAAGGAAATCAAAAAGCTCTTTGATGCCAAAATCATTGTTCCAATCATATTCTCAAAGTGGCTCGCAAATTTGGTTCCAGTCAAAAAAAAAAAAAAAAAAAAGTGGAGAAATCAAAATATGCATAGACTTCGAGAACTTAAACAAAGCCTCTCTGAAGGACAATTACCCTCTCCCAAATATGTACCAAATTTTGCAGAACATTTTTGGTTCCCAAAGGATGTCTATGCTTGATGGTTTTTCAGGCTATAATCAAATTCTTGTGCATCCGGATGATTGGGAAAAAATAGCCTTTACTACACCATGGGGCACATTCATGTATGCCAAGATGCCATTTGGTCTCATGAATGCATGGGCTACTTTTCAGAGGGAAATTGATATTGCTTTTGCTAAAGAGAAGGACAAAATGGTGGTTTTTTATCTTGATTACATAACAATCTTCTCAAGGAAGGAGGAAGATCACTTGAAGCACCTAGAAAGAATTATGCTGAAGTGTAGAAGGTTTGGTATCTCTCTCAATCCCACTAAAATAATTTTTGCCTTAACTTCAGGTAAATTACTTGGACATATTATTTCTAAAGATGGGATTAATATTGATCCAAACAGGGTCAATGCAATTCAGAAGGTGGATTTTCCTAGGAGCAAAAAGGAGGTTCAGTCTTTTCTTGGAAAGGTAAATTTTATGAGAAGATTTATTCCTAATTTTTCTAAGATTGTAAAGGAAATAACAAGGATGTTGAAGAAAGGAGCTGAGATTAAGTGGACAGCTAAATCAAAGCACTGATTTGAGGAGATCAAAAAGGAACTCACCCAAGCACCAGTGTTGATCAACCCAGATTTCTCAAAAGAATTTCTGGTTTTTACTTTTGCATCAGAAAATACAATTGCTGGAGTTTTGTTGCAGAAGGGACAACAAGGTACTGAGTAGCCCATTTAATTTTTTAGTAGGACATTAGCTAACTCTGAGTTGAAGTACAACATCTTAGAGAAGCAAGCTTATGCCTTGGTTAAGGCCATCAAAGATTTCAGAATTTATATTCTACATTCACATGTTTTAGATTTTGTTCCTAATGTTGTTGTGAAAGACATCCTAACTCAAGCTGATCCGAATGGTAAGAGGGAAAAAATGGATTAATAACTTGCTGGAATATGATACAGAAATCAAGCCAACAAAATTGGTCAAAGGACAAGGTCTAGTAAAGCTGATGGCATAGTCAAACTTTGACTGTCTTGACATGAATTTAATTGCAAAAATATCATAAATTTCAGATGAGGAGGAAGAACTGATCCCTATTGAAGAAAATTGTATCATTTCAGAGTGGTATAAGGACATTATTTTTGTCCTAAATCATCATAGAGCACATGCTAACCTGACTAAGTCCAAGGCAAGATTTGTGAAGATGAAATCCTTGAGGTATTGCATCATTGGCAGAAATTTGTATTGGAAGGATCCTGGTGGTATTTTTTTGAATTGTTTGTTGGAAGAGGAGGCTAATAAAGTGATTTAGGAGTTCCACAAAGGATATTGTGGAGGTCATAATTATTGTAAGGCTACAGCAAACAAGATCCTTAGAGCATGGTTTTATTGGCCTTCAATGTTTAAAGATGTGTACAAAAATATTGTTGCCTATCATGAATGGAAGATTTTTTATGGTAAGTGGAAGCTTGTACCTTTGCCTTTAATGCCTATCTATGTTGAGGTTTCATTTCAGCAGTGGGGGTTAGATTTTATTAGAGATATTCATCCATCATCGTCAGGTCAACATCGCTGGATACTGATAGCAACTGACTACATTACCAAGTGGATTGAAGCAATCCCAACTAGGCAAGCTAATGATTATGTTATCATTTCTTTTCTGGAGAATAATATATTGTCTAGATTTGGTTGTCCCATGAAGATCATAACTGATAATGCACAGCAATTTAAGCCAAAGAAGTTGATTAAATTTTGTCATCAATATCATATTAATCTTGGGCATTCTGTTGCATATTGTCCACAAAGGAATGGTCTTGCTGAGTCTTCTAACAAGAGTATTGTGAGAATTATTAAGAAGGTGTTGCAGGAAAATATGAAGGCATGGAATTTGAAGTTGAAGTATGCCTTATGGGCTGATAGAATATGCACAAAGAGGTCAATTGGAGCTTCACCTTATGAGTTGGTATATGGAGCTAAAGCCATTTGTCCTATATCCTTAGGAATGTCTGTTATGAATATGCTTCAAGGAATGGATGAGAATCCAAATGCAATTCAGAGAATAATTAATCAGCTGATAGCTTTGCAAGAGAAAAGGGAGGAAGTCTACAACAATAACCAACAATCTCAAAACGGAATCAAGAAAACATTTGATAAGAAGATCAGAGAAGAAAATTTGCAAATCCAAGATGTGGTTTTGCAATGGGAGGCCAGAATTGAAAAGAAGGGAAAACATGGTAAGTTTGAAAACATATGGAAGGGTCCATTCAAATTTGTTGCTTTCCATGGGAACAACACTTACATTTTGCAGGAGATGGATGAACAACCATGTGCTGGAGGGCTTGTCAATGGCAGGTTTTTAAAGCACTACTCTTCTTAAAATCTACTGATCATTCATACCATTGTACATATTCCATTTTATGTGTTTTTCTGCTAATAATGACAAGTTGAATCATCAAGCTTGAGCCCGAGGTGAAGGCCATTAGAGTTTGAAGAGAAATCTTAGAAATTTCAAATTTTTCTATTTTTCCAAGAAGATGGATAGCAACACTAGAACTACTGGTTCTTTGGTGTAACACAGGGGCACACCATCCCAAGTGGAGCCACTATTATCACCCAAAAAATTCAAACATCATTTTTACAAGGTTACATAAGTTCATGGGTCAAAATAGGGTTGTAGGAGTCATTTTTAAGTTCGATCAAGGAAGATATTAAATTTGTATGGTTTAAGTTTACCTTAAGGTCTAAACCCACTCATGTTTAAACTCCTTCATGTCACATCATTCATCATTTTCTTATTCATTCCATTTTCCAAAGTTTTTGTACTGAAACTGCCTAATTAGCCAAGAAACCATAGTTTTGTAGTGCATTGCACTGTAAAAAGTCACTTTTTGCTACAAAAATGCTAATAGTTTCATAGCGAAAATAGTCAAATTAACACTAGAGGCACTAGGAAAGCACATTTTTATGTCTGTCTTGTCATTCAAGTTGTTAGGTGTCAGAAAATGTTGGGAAACGGTAAGCTAGATGCTTTTTGAGTCATGTAGTGATGGAATCAAGGTACATACCCATGTTTGCAGTCATCATGGTCAGTTTAGGTAATGAATAAGTCATCATTGAGTCATGAGAAAACAATTAAACTTCAAATATTTTCCTAATTTAGTCATTCTCATTTCTCATTCCTCCATGCGTAAATATCTGATCTCTGGAGATTTATAGTATTGAGCCAAACTTGTGGCTAGTTTCTTCAAAGGTTTTCTTTGAATATTATCAAGCGAGCCTGCAAATTCATCAATCGAGGTTGAACATCATCAAGCGAGGCTGAGAAATTTTTTGAGAAGCTATGGCAGAGAAAAGAAAAATACACAAGGGTGGACAGTGTTTCAGATATGAACCCTAAGACATAAAAGTAATCACTAAAGATCCAGCAGTAATGGAAGCCTTCAGAAATGCAGGTTGCCTACAATTTTGTGAGAAATTGCAGGGTTGTCATATGCAGGTATCCAAGGAGTTTGCTTTGAACTTCAGTGGAACAGCCACTAAAGTGGGAATGCTAAATTTTTCCATCACACCATAGGTTATTGCTATTGCTACAGAAATTCCAAGAGGTCAAGAAACCTGGTTCAAAGGTTTCAAGTTTAACATGGAACAGTGTAAGGAGTTCATGAAGCCTGAGCACACTGAGATGGATCTCAACAATGTTGTTCCAAGAAGCTACATTAAAGAAAAGTACTCAAAATTGTTGCTCATCATCCAAAAGTACTTTACCTGTGAAGGTAGATATCACAAAGTCTACTCATACCATTTCAAATTACTTCTGCACTTCACTGGTAAGATTTCCCTTGACTTACCTTTCTATGGCTGATAAGGTCCAAGCAAAGTCTGAGGGAAGTGAGACATCATTATTTCATCATGGCTTAATGAAATTATTGGTTTTAGATGAACTTCAAAGGTTAGGCAGAGATTGGTCCTCATTATTGTTTGTCAGTGGCTTTGAATTAGATCCTCTAACTCCTTCAAAAACTCTTAAAACTAAGAAAGTTCCATCACCACTAGCAGTAGAACAGAGCCAACCTTTGGTTGCAAAATCAAATGAACCTACAAGAGAAAAGTCAAGAAGGAAAACTATGAAGGCACCAGAGCAAATGCAAAGTCTTGACACACCAAATGTCCCACCTGCAAAACAGAAATTAGAGGTGGTCAAGCCTACAAAACAGAAACAAATTGTTAGCAAACAAGGGACCAAAAGAATTACTAGAAGCCAAACAGTGGTTTTGAAAGAGAAGACAGTGGTTGTAGAAGATAGAGCAGAAGTTAAGGGGGATCTAGAGGATATTCCACATGCCATTGACATAGAAGAAACACCTATTGTCCAAGCTGAATTCATAGAGGAAGGTGGGCAGAAGTTAAATAAGGCCAAATCTGCAAAGAAAATAGAGTTTGAGGGAGAAGATGCTGGTTTCATTTTCCAAGCAAGAAAGCCTATGACAAGGCATGCTAGGAAATTTATAGAGAGCAGAAAAGATGTTCAAGTACCTACTCAGACAGCTCAACCACCTCAAGAGATTATTGATCTCTCATCACCCACAGCAAAGGATACAATCAACAAATCAAAAAATAGAAAGGAGAAGGTGACAGAAAAAACAAAGTTGCAGCTCCTTGAAGAGAAATTGAAGTTGGAAAATCAGGAGATTGTTGTCATGAAAAAATAAGCTAGGAAACATAATGTTGACAAAATTCAATTTGAAAATATGAAGGAAGATTGGGAAGAACAGGTGGACATTGTCTCAAAAACCTTAGACAATACACAACAACTTGTCAAGTGGACAATTACAGCAAGGTTAGAAGCTAAGCATGTCAGAAAGGTGAACACTCATTTGAAAGCCACTAACATAAAACTTAAATAACAAGTCAAGGATCTACAGGAGAAGCTTGAACTGATACATGAAGAATTAGAAAAAAAAAATGGGCTTAAAATGATAGTGATTGAAGAACCAATAGCCCAACCAATTGTAAATGAGGAAGAGATGCCTCAAGGAGCTAAGGTGAGTTGGTTTAAGGTTAATCAAGGATGAAGACATGTTAGTTACAAGTTTTGGGCACTTACAGCTTTCATTTTCCAAAATTATGCAAAAAACTTATTTTTCAACACTTTTCAGCAGTTTCGTAGCACCTCAAGGCTTGAAGGGAAACAAAGCGCTAAAAAACTACTGTAGCTGCATTTTTTATTTTTTGACCAGTTTTGGAGGGTATTAGGAGATTAAATTGATATGAAGGATGTGTCTGATGGTAAGGAACATTATGCAAAAGGAAAGAGCTAGAAATTTTGAAGTTAAAGGCTTATTTTGCAGTGCTACGAAAGTGCGCTACGAAACTGCCTTACTTTCGTAGCGCACTACATTTTAGCCTTTTTAGCAGGTTTTGGAGTAGTTATTGGACAGTTGGAGTTTATGAAAGAATTAAATACCATGTAAAGAAATCATTAAAAACTCAACGACCATGAATTCAAGACTAGATGACAACCAAAATATTTGAAGAAGAAGAAGACCATTTACCTAAAAAACAGGGTTTTGTTTCCTAGTTTTGAGGAGGTCAGTTAAGTGGTCACAAAGTGGTGAATCCCATCATCTAAATTCGACCATGCGACAGCATACTTTTCAAATATGTAATTTATTTTAGTAGATAAGGTTGTTAAAGATAATAATTAAGATTTTAAGTCCTAGTTGAAATAGGACTGTCAAGTAGGATAGGTGTCTGTTTGTCATAAATTTGATGTTTTATGGTTATGCAAGGTGTCAGTAGGAAAAAATTCGATGTATCTAGCCCGGAGGCAGGTCATCTCATGATGTAACAACTCTATTAAAGGCCAATGGGTCGAATTTGTCAAGGGTTGGAGATTTTTGGCAAAATTGCATCTTTTTGTAAATTGATTGTTTCAGCAATACAAAGATTTGTTACTTGGCCAACTTGAGATTCTGAAGGAGTTTTTAGTGCTTTCCTATTCTATTTGTACATCTTATGTATCTCTCTTGTAGTGGTTTTCATTTATGTTACTCAGAATTCATCCATTTGATGCTCTGACTTCCTTTATAAGTGAATTGGTCGTGTAATTTCATGTTTCATGTGTGTGTGTTCCATTACTAAAAACTCTAATCTGCCTCAACTTCCTGTCAAGTAAACTCAATGGTTACTGAAAGTTTTGACTCCATAAGCCCAATGTCTACATGCTGATGTTATTTTCAACCTAAATTTATCATAACCAGTTCATTTCCTAAATAGATTTAGCCATCTATATCTTTATTTCATATCATTAACCCTTGAGAGAACCCTCTCAGATTGAGGAGGCTAAGCCTCAATCACAAGATTGTTTTGAAATAGTTGCACAAGGTTGTCTGATTAGAAGCCTATCAGGGAGAAATTTTGTGATAAAACCATACACACTCTATGCTTCCTCACACTCAAAAACACTTCCCATAGCCCTCACACCCGCTCACCCTCATTTCCCAAACCCCCACATCCAAACCCTAGCTCCTACGTTGTGTTTTTGACATTTTTAGGGCTAGGACTGTGTATAATTTCCCTAGACCAATCCCTTCATTTATTTTTCCATTTTTTCACTTCCTTAACCTTCTTAATACCCCTATCTACCTCACTAAATTTTCCTACCATCATATCTTCTCCTTAATCCCTTCATCCCCTTTTTTCACCCACTTCCCATGTTTTTACCACTAAGGTTTTTCCTTGCAAATTTTCAACATGGAGGGAGAAAGTAAATCTTACAACAAAAGAGGTCAAATTTCAATGTTTGAGCTGCTCAAAACTCATGAGTTAATGTCTTCCTCACTTGCCAAGCAATGGTTTCAAAATTTAGGATGTTTAGGGTTTTGTGAGCAAATTTAGCAAGTGAAATATCATGCCAAGTTGACAAATATATTTTCCACTAACCTTAGGAGAGATAAGGTCACAATTGCAAGGGTGAGCTTCAAAATTTCAACTAAGGCCATAGCTATAGTTACATGGATACCAAACAGTGGGGAAAATTATTTCAAGAGCTCAGATTTGGATGTGCGGAATTACAGAGCCTTCATCAAAGGTCACTACAAAGATGTCATTAAGAAAATTTTTCCTTTTGGACAGTTGCTTGATAAATTTTCTCCATTGATGAGGGCCATTATGAAGTATTTTAAATGTGAGGGAATATTTTCAAGATTGTACAAATATTATGTCAAAATTATAATGCACTTCACAGACGTAAAAGCTCTTAATCTATTCTACTACCTCTACAAGAGCTTGGCTAAAATGGAAAAGAAAGTGCAGCATAGAGAAAGTGATCATCAAGCCAACCTTTCTCATCATGCCCTCATTAAAATAATTGTCTTGCATGAGCTTGCATAGATGAACATCATTTGGGAGACATTCATTCAGTCCAATGTCTTTTTTCCCCCTGTTAGTCAGCCTAGTAGCCAAGGTACACCATGAGCAACACCATCAGCACCATCCAAGAAAAGAGAGATTAGATCATCTAGAAGAATTTTAGTCAAGAGGAAACCTATGGCTGAGGTGACTCAAACATATCAAAGAGGAAGGAGGCTTGTGTTTTCTCCAAACATTGTGGAAGGGGGCAAGCCTACATCAATAGAACATAGATCACCATCACAACATGAGGCACCTTTGCAAGATGAGGAGCCATTCCATCTTGACACTAACATGGTAGAATTTGAGGTGGATGAATAGAAAAAAATAACAGAGAAATTCATTATGGAAAAATATGTTGAGATCAGAGAAATTAAGGACAGCTTGTCCAAGGCCAATTTCTTGATTTCATTCCTAGAGTAGGAGAATATGCAATTGAAGGTAAATCAACTACTCTTGAATAGGCATAAAGTTAATGTTAACAAGGAAGATGTAAAGGGAAAAGTAGTAGTTAATATATATGAGTTAGATGAGCATGAAGATCAGGTGAGAAGGAAGAGTCCAAGAAATAGAGCCCTAAAAAGGGCACTTCAGCAACAAAGAGAAGCATCTCCACCAACGACCCAAATGATTGTGAATGAGCTCATATTGGCAGAAATTGAGCAAGATAGGGAATATTGGCTTGATAGAGTCAATGGTAATTTGGAAAAACTCTTAAATATGGAAAATAAGAACAATAACATTCAGAGACACATGGCCATGCACTATTACACAAGGAATAAAATGTCTCTCACAAAAATCAAGCAATTGAAGGAAAAACTCAAAGAAACCCTAATGAAGGAAGAAGAGAAGGGTAAGTTGGATTTGCTTGCTGATGCTTCCATCATAGCATAAAAAACCATCTCAGGTCATCATGGAGCAATTCTAGAGAAATTTTGAGCAAATTTGGATAACTTTTGGAAAATTTTGAAGATTTTTTACTTTTTGGAAATTTCTACGCAGTCTCTAGTCCAAAAATGCAGTGTGCCTCATGTTGTGCTTTTGATGGGGGCCTCAAAATCATAATTTTTTTGCATATTTGGATTTCTAATGGCCTCTACATCAACTTTAGCCCCTAGTACAGCCATGTCAGCACTTTCTAATGGGTCAAAATGTCAAAAAACCACCCAAAAAACACCTTTAAGCCCTATTTTACAAAATTTCGTTGCGTTTTTGGAGTACTTATGAGAGAATGGATTTTTGGAGGGCTAGGAACAGTCTTTTTCAATGGTTGAGGATTCTATCATGTAGCCGACAAGCAGATATTTCTCTAACATCTTTCATATCAAGATTTGGACCTCGGGAAGGCCTCCAAAATCCTTTTGCACCAAATTCATTGTGTTTTCTCCTGACACGCTGCGTTTTGCTGATATTTCGCTACGTTTTTTCTTTGAAGCTAATTTTCTCCATTTGATTAGTCAAACTCAACTTTGCCTAATGAAATTTGTCATTTTTTTATTTTCAATGATCTAATCAGGTGTAATTGTGCTGGTTAGAGTAAAAATGAGGTGGATACATGCTTGTGAATATCATTTATGGTCAAATGTATTAGTTTCTCTATCTTGAGGAGAGTTTTGTTAACCTCTCTAGTCTTTAGGTTTTAGGTGAGAGAATCATGTGAACTGCTCCTCCACTCTAGGATTCAACCCTTGAGATAGGGGAAATGGTTTTTTGTCTATATGTATGCATTTCTTTGTCATTTTTATGGTTGAACATCAGAGGGTGAGACAATTGTAGCTTGTACTTCGGATTTTATTCAGAAAATCAAAAGGACCAGTTGTAGCTATTATCTAGGAATTCGTGTGCAGTGAGTTTTTGATGTTGTCTATTCTCTGTTATAGTATTATATAAATGATATACATGTTTCCTTTCCATATCTTTCTTTCCTCAGTGATTTTCCTAAAAGTTTGATAAGCAGAATTCTTCATAAAGCTATGTTTTATTTGGGAATGTAATTTTATGTATTCTTCCTTTTGTTTTAATGAATTCATGACACATGCTCATTAAATATTCTCCTTCATTTTCAAACCCTACATTACACCGACAAAACCCTAAGCCCATCACTAAAGCATTTCTATCTTTCTCCTTCGTATCTTTGCATCTGTAACCCTTTGATTATTTGACCTAGCTACCTAGTTTTCATCCCTAATCTAGAAGAAAAACCTTCAAACTTTAAAAACCCAAGAGTTGACCTAACTAGCATAAAATCCACTCTTTATCCACACAAACCCTTGGCTGTGATTTCCATAGAGAGATTCATCTCTGGTTTGGTAGGGCTAGCTACCAAAATAAAAGCTTGGTTTGAGGTTACCTCCGTCGATATCCTTTCTCAGCCTTGGGACATTGTGGAGGCTAAAATTTCTGGTGTCGTTGCCGGGGAGAGAAGTGGCATATATTCCTTCGGTTTATCATTACTTTTTCATCGAATTCTAGGCATGTGGGTGATAGGCCATAGTTTTTGTGAAGGTTGATTCAAGTTGTAGAGAGCCAAAGCGGAGAATCAAGAATACACAGGCTCCTGAAAGGCACACACAATTGAATCCTAATACACATCTAGCTTCTCCCCTTGAATATCCGGAGAGACTCATCTACTTTGGTAACGTTGACATCTTTTCCTTCCGAATTGTTTTCGCTTGAAGATATTCCTTTCGATCTGAAATTCAAATTTTAGATCCAAATAAGAAACATCCTTGTCTGAAATTGTATTTGATCCTTTAAGGTTGTCTGAAGTAACATCTCTATCTAAAGTTGTATTAGATTCTTTAAAGCCGGAAACTAGTTTATCATCCGTAGAATCCAATTCAGAGTCAGATTTTAATAGGAAGGTTTGGAGTCAATTTGATAAGCTTAAAAAACTAGAAAACTATCTGCGATATACCTCTGAGAAGGTTTTCATACAATATCAGCAGGAGCTCTTGTCCACAGATCCTCTTTCAGTTTCATCCATCCATACCATTGTTTCTACATCATCTACACTCCCTCCTACACAAACACATCCTATACCAACACTTTCTGTTGTGATTACAAACTTACCTCCTAGAACAACCATGGCTAGCTTTGCTCCATTGGTTCTGTTGGGATAACTCACTGATTTACCTCAAAACTATGGGCAAAGGCTTCCTCTCTTTGATGGAACCATTAATGTTACAACGAGGTATCACATTGATAAGATCACAGATTTCATATATTTAGAATAAGTAGACAACGATGATGCCAAGATGATAATCCTTGCTCAAACTTTCTCGAGAAAAGTAAAGAAGTGGTTTAGATCCCTCGAAACTAGTTCAATGCAGAATTCACAACAGTTGATAGATCGTTTCCTCGCCAAGTGGGAGGAAAAGAAAAAATCCACTTCAGATATTGGCCAAGTATAATTCATTAAAGAGACGGCCTAATGAGTCGGTCCAAGACTATACGACCTGCTTCAATAAGGTATACAACTCCATTCTCGCCAATATCAAACCTCCACCTGATTTGGTCTTGTTGCACTATCTAGATAACTTTGACCCTAATATGGCATACCAGCTTAGAGAAAGGAGTCCTACTTCATTGGAGGAGATGCAGAAAAATGCAGTCAACGTTGAAGCTAATCCTATCATCAATAAGTTAAAGAATAAAGTGGAAAAGAGAGTCCCAATAAAGGAAGAGCCATCTAGTTCATCCGAAGAAAATATGGATAGTTTGATAACAACTATATAGAAGATGGTAGATAGAATTTCCATTTCAGAAAGGAAACAAGATAATCAAGTTCGGAATCCTAACTTTTGAGGACAGCAACAGCCACAATTCAGGATTAGGTAGAGAGAATAGATACCTCCAAATCAGCAAGCTCAACAACAAATCCAGACTCCATTGTAGTAGAAATATGCTCAAGCACCTCAAGATGATGATGACATTGTTGAAGAGAACCATCTCTTTTCAAAATATCAGGGACCTATTTATCTTACAAAGGATTATGAGTATATAGAAGAAACTTATGTGCCAAATGACCATGAACTTGTACTTGCAAATGATGATGGGTTGGCACTCCAATCCAAAGACTATCAAAGGGGGTATCTAAATTCTCTCAGCTTAGTGCAGATACAGTACACTTTGAGAAATCGAGATGTTCCTATCACTCCTACTCAAAAGAGGACAACTCAGCAAAAATTTACTCAACCCAAATAAATTCCCTAAGCTAGTCCGACCAAAGAGAAGGATCCTAATGCCATCAATCAAAGAAGGATAAATAAGTGCAAAGGAAGGAACCTCCAACAAAATAGCATCCTGAAAAGAGGGATACCATCGTGAAAGAGGTAGAGAAACAATCTAACGTGTTTAGCTTAGATAGTGAAATTTCTAATTTAAAGGTATCAATTCCTCTCACTGATATTGTAAAGAATGATAGATATAAATCTCATATTTCCAAGATGTTGAAATTATATCACATGTCATACATGGTCAATGTCAGCGATGACAATACCGAACTTCTATTTGGTCCAACCGTAGATGGAAATATTGAAGATAGTGAAGTCCCTCCCTTTTATCTTAGCTTGAGAGTTCATGATTATATTCTCCATAATGCCATGCTAGATTTTTTGGCCTCACATAATTTAATGCCAAAGGATATCATGGATAAGTTGCGGCTGGAAATAATCTGACCTTATCATGATCTATATTCTTTTGATTCCGGTAGGGTCTGATGCCTTGGTCTTATCAAAGACTTAGTTGTTTCTTTGGATCAAATTCGTGCCAAAAATGTGTTGATGGATGTTGCAAATGCTGACATACCTCCAAGGTATGGCATGCTGCTTTCACAGTCTTGGGGAGCCAAATTAAGGGGTACTCTACAGCTTGATTTTTCGTACACAACAATTTTGGTATTTGGCCAACTTAGGAAGCTATACCGAGAAGTGAAAATGAAATACATGATCACTAGTAAGGATAAGCCTAAGAATCACCCAATTGATGTTGGACATACTGATTTAGAGTCGTTTATATTTTATAATGATAGTGGTACTGATGATTTAGATATTCAGCTTGTAGAAGGTGAAGAAATTTCAGAGTTGTCAAATAGTGTCCAAGCGATCTTACATGAAAAAAATAGAAATCAGAATTTCGAAAGCTTGTAGCTAAGCACTTCAGAGAAAAAAAAGGAGGAGCCATAGAAGAGACCAGTTGAATCAGAGAAAGGTAAGGATCAGATCGAGACAGTCGATCATAAAGAAGAAAAATTTCAGCCCACAGAATTTCAATTTACCGATGATGAGGAGTGTCTTTGGACCATGGATTTCGATGGTGCTTTGGGAAAATGTGGATTTGGTATCATAATATGGATCCATAGCCCCATATATCAGTCAGCTAAAGTCCCATGGAATGTAATATTATGTTCTTACAAGCTAGCCTTTGATTACTCTAACAACATAATGCACGGTAAATCAGTCTTTTGGTAAATACGAATGTCTTCAAATTATTCCAATTGGTCCCCTTTCATTTCTGCAAAAGGAATAAACAAATATAGATCTTCCCTGCCAAAATTCAAACTAAAACAGAATCTCAAAACTGGATATATTACAATATGCTTATCCCTGAAGGAATGATTTCTAACAAAAATCAATTTGCACCAAAAATCTTGCAGACTTGTATTTCCTTCCTTTCCTATCACATAACAGAATTGAGTGAATCCCTGCCTTCAACTCTACCACAGGTAAGCATGTAAACACTCAGAAAATCACTCTTGCAATGATAAAAAATGCATTGGCCACAAGCATACAGGTGAAATCACATAATCAGTTTAGCTGCACCAAAATGTATTGGTCACACCTCATATTCGAAAAACATTCAAAGCATGCATTTTCATATATTGTACTCCCATGTAGATAACATACTGCAGATTAAATCACATACAGACAATTACTACTACAGCACCATGTTGAGATCATAGAATGTCTTTAAAAGGCTAATCATATACACGAGACCATATTAGTTCTACATTATATACATAGATTGGAATTTTCCACCATCACACAGTAATTTCAGAGATTCACCAAATTCAATCTTATATTACGCAGAATTCAATTACAATTCACAATAGGAATAATTTCCAACAATGCAAATTGATACTCTCTATAGTCATATATAGACATAAATTACTGAATGTACAATCTAAGGATAGACTGAGTCCTAATCTATTCTTCACCCTTGCACTCTCCTTGGCCTATTATTATTTATTTCAAATGGCCTCCCTTAAGGCCTTTGAGGCTCACAAATATATACAAAAGGTTCTGCAACTAATTTTGGTTCAGGTCCTGTTCTGCTATACAACACCCCTGATTTATATTAATAAATGGGGACCCTTTATAAATAATTAGGAAATTTATTTTTATCTTTAAAACGAAAAACTTTAGGAAACAATTTTTTCTGTGTTTTTCCGCTTTATTACTTAGTGCGCATCGCAAACCGCATAGCTTACAACCAAAAAGACTTGAAATCCACTAAGTCACGCGAGCTGCGAAATGCGCTAAGCCTTTTCCAAAGTTATATTTAAAAACTTTCAAACGCTTCAATCACCATTATAATTTGTTTATCGCATCGCACCTCATTTAAATGATCAAACTTATAAATCAATTTGGTATAAGTTGTGATTATGCGGACCCGACGAGCCAACAAAGTAATAAACATAAAGCTCTAAAGTCCCATAAAGCGCAACCGCTTGACTTATTGAATGTGCACTTTGCATTTCACACGACTTAACCAAAATCAAATTCATTTACTGCATAAAAGTTGCGATGTACGATTTGCATAGATCAAATTTCGCATAATTTATGGGTAACATCGTAAATGGTAAAAGTTATAAGTTGTGATATACGAATGAATGGCATTTAATTACTCAAGCATGTGAAATGACTTATGTCATATCAATCCGAAATCCGAGATCCAATGTATTAAACTGATAGATAGCTATTTCGTGTAAAGGTGTAAGAGATTTGACTTGAAATGATTATCAATGATTAATAGCATTTAATAGAAATAAAGGTTTTAATAGATTCATATCTATTTTTGCATGTTTGAAATAATCTAACAACAGATTTGTCTCTCTATTCCATGTATTTTTAATGTTTGCTCTGTTTTCTTGAAATCAGGAAATCACTTAACAAAGTAAGGAAAATTGAAATGAACAAGAAAGGCAAAGTGATTGCTCAAACGCCATCTACTGAAGACTCAGACATGTCTCCCCTGTTTTAAGACACCACCCGCAACAAGGATTGTGAAATTTCTTAATGGGAGTCAATGTACAAGATTTTTGAGTATGAAAATCCAAGGGTAATAACCAAAGTCACTACAACAGGGACGTCGATTACTTTAGACGCGACTTACTTCGACGTTGCATGTTCATTCGTCCATAAGGTAGGCGCAAGGCCCAAAATTCTCCCTTACATAGACATGGTTAAGTGGGTAATTGACCACTTAAACATAGAATACAAAACATTCAAGGATTCAAAAGGCGATAATATTGGGTCATTTAGGGTAGATGACTTACAAGAAATGTACCATCTACCCTCCCCGTAGCAGAAATATGACAAGGCTTTTTTGCAAGTCTTTAGAGAAAAGAATCCAGATTTTATGAAAGTCATAAAGGAATGGAAGGAGGACCAAGGTAAACTAAAACGAGATAAACTCGGTACGTACCTAATTGCCCAAATTCCTTCCCCTTACTGTTATGCTGCCGGTATGTTGTGTAGATTGTTTTTGAAACCTGATACCACTTGGTTTTCAATAGATTGGGTCCCATTAATTGACGCAATCATCGATTCTTTAATTCTGAATTGGGAAAATATCCTATCTGATAATTTAGCTAAACACATCATGTCGTATAGGAATAAAAGGAGTGTTTCATCTATATAAATACCTCCCTTTTACATGAGTGCCTATGTCATGGACGCAATCTGCTTTTCTTCTAGTTTTCCTACTATGGGATGGAAATGGGCTACCCAAGACCCTACCCCAATCCACATTTACCACAGAGCCCTTTGGGATTCAGACTTCCATCTGCATTTTTACAAAATTTTCTATGGGGTCATGTTGCCCATGCACCAAATGATATTCAATGAGAAAGCCCCTAGGGTTTCCGAAGAGGCTAGTAGATATATTCTTTCTGTGCCTAGATGATTTGCATAAGAGAATTTTACATATGTCAGAGTATTTGGGAGTTATGCTTCTCCCCACGTCCTACCATATTATGTTCCTGAAAAGTTACTTGTAAGAGAGATAGCCTACCAACTTGTTAATGGTATTTATAAACAGCTGAAAGATGCTAAGAAGGTTGTTTGGCCTAATTTCCCTTTACAGTGTGGTACTTTTGCACTTTTTGATATTGGCCATGCCTACAAAGAGGTTTCAAAGATTAATCTGTTAAATTTAGCAACAATGCCAAAGAGGTTGTATGATCCAAATGATGTAATTAAAAACTACATCATAGAGCTCAAAATGAAGCCTTTTGTAAAGGAAATAGACTAATTTGATGATCTCTTCAAAGGCATGGAAAAATTTTCATATATAATCAAGTTTGCATCCAGTCAACTCAAACAAGATGATTTGGAAGCCTTCCAAACATACAGAAATAAGAGACTGGATAAAATTCCTCTTGACTTATTAACTATTGACGATGTCAACAGACCTACTCCAAGTATTAGCTTGGATAATGAAGCAAAATACATGTCTAAAGATGAGTTGGGACTATCAGAGCATCAATCTCACAATTCATATCATTCTGAAAAGGAATTTGAATCCAAAAAGGATAGCCCGGAAAAGATAATTGATCAAGTAATCCAAGAGATAGAGATGCAGGAGAAAAGAGAAAGTAATGGAACAGAGTCAACTTCTCAAAAAGTTCGGCACATTCAAGATACACTTGATCAGTCAGGAAAGTCACAACCAAATAATTTGACTAGTGAATTGTTGGATTGAGGGGTCCTGACCCAGGTTCGGTGTGCAAGGTTTGCCAACAAACTCCTATACTACTGGCCCTTTCGGCAGTGGCCTGCTTTCGCAGGTCACAGTCTCACCCGAAGTAGTATGGGTGGGTGCTGGAACCATGTTTCCACACCTTGAGAAAGGAAGGGTAAGGCAAGTAGAGCTGCGTTCTGTCTTGTAATTCCCAGATTACCTTGTTTCTTCGCAGGGTTAATTATCTATTTACATCCACGTGCACTAGATCTATAATTATATGCTTTCTATAACATCAACACAGCATTATATAGACAGAGCGGAATAGATCTAGATCGAATCATTCAGTACACAGACCTTCGCAGCGAAAAGACAGAAAATACATAACACAGCAATTATCAGCAAGTCATACAACAGTACTCACATGTTCAAATCTCTAATAATCCTTTGCATTCATTCATTCATCAATATTTCCTCACAATTCCCTTCCCAACCTGCGCACATAGCAGCAGGGTCCGCACACAGCTGGACTAGGATCTCCATGCACACAGCCAGCAGGAGTCTGTTCCCCAAAAAACCAAACATATAGCTTAAACAACAGATCGCATCAATAGCTCATCCATCCCTATCCTTTACGATACAAAATACATCTCTATTTATAATAATCTAGCCTCGACTTTCCTATGGTCCGCAACCCATGGTTTTCGAACCCCTAGTTTACCCTTTGACCCATTATAATGCGTTCGGGCCTTTGACCCGCCCCAAAACCCCTGCGCTATACTAAATATAATCAAAAATAATCAAAATGGACGAGTTTCATAGCTTGTTAGGAGACCCCATTCCAACAATCCCTCAACACAATCTTGTGACTCGTCCCGAGTCACTGCACTGGTGCGACCACATAGTCCGCAGCCTGGTATGGTTTGAGTCGACTACCATTGACAAAGCCAGGAATGAGGTCACTGCACAAGGTAGCTAACTGGACTTCCCCACCATTCGTAACCTCCTTAACTATGTAGGGACCAAGCCAGTGCTGCCGGAATTTGCCTGGATGTTTCGCAAATTGGCTATTGTATAAAAATATGAGATCACCTTCGACGAATATCTTCTAGCGAATGTGTCCATCATGCCAGGCTTTATCTCGAGCCTTTTGAACCTGCTAGTGAAACTAAGAAATAAACCGATCTTCCTCCAAAGCCACCAGTTGCGCCAGGCATTCTTCTATGATATCAGAGTCTGCCATATTTGTGAATGTTGCGATGTGTAGGCTAGGAACAACGTACTCTATGGGCATGATGACCTCCTTGCCATAGACCATTCGGAAGGGTGTCCTGTCGGTCGTCTTTTTGCAGGTCGTTCGGTATGCCCACAGAACCGATGGAATGCGAACATCCCAGTCACTACGTTCGGCATTATAAACCTTCGTTAATGCCTGCTCTAAAATTTTGTTAAAAGCTTCAACCACCCCATTAGCCTGGGGATGATATGGTGTACTCTTGGCATGGTGGATCTGGAATTCCTCATTCAAAGCTTGAATCGTTTGGTTAACAAAATGTGTACCTCTATCACTCATTAGGATCTTCGGGCAGCCAAACCTGGTCAGAATCTGCTCAAAGATGAAGTGCGCAGCAGTATTAGCAGTACAATATTTTACTGCTTGTGCCTCAGCCCATCGTGTGACGTAGTCAGTGGCAGTGCTAATGTAGCGTGTTACACCATTTTTTGGTCATCTAACCTATTATCATTAGATGGACCCAAGTACACCATGTAAGACCAATTTTACCCTAAGTAAAATTGCTTTCACTATGTGAAATAACTTAGTAAAACACCTTTGTTAAGTTGTTTATGGTCTAAACAGGAAACCCCAAAAGGAAATAATAAACAAATCTATATTTGTTTATATTTCCTCAAAGAATAATTAGTTAAACATCAATTTAATTATTATTCCTGGTCATATTTAACCCAAAACAAGGAAATCAATTAAATAAATCCTTATTTATTTAATTATTTCCTATGAATAAGTTATTTAATCCTTATTTAAATAATATTCCTAGTTAAATTTGACTAAATCATTTATAAATAATTAAATAAATCATTATTTATTTAATTATATTTCCACCATTTCCTTAAAATAATAAATAAATCATTTATTTATTTATTATTTATAAATAAAGGAATTTACCCAAGTCAAAAATCCTTTCCCCTCCAACAAATATAATAAAATATTCCTAAAAGGTGGTTCTAGAATTTGATTAATAATATTTTATTCATGCACCAAAGTTCTAGACCGCCCTAATATTTTGCTATAAATAGAAGGGTTTTCCCATTCATTTTTCACCTTTAATTGCATTAGATCACTCTGGATCTATACTTTTGGTCTGACTTTGAGCCATTATCATTGTCACATTCTCCATCATTTGCTTTGTGAGCTCCCTTTGAGTTCTATGTTTGTCTGGGTTTTCTACACCAACAAGAGAGAGAAGTTTTAGATCTGAAATGCTGAGGACTTTCAAGAACCCATCCCATTGAGGAGAATTGGAAACACCTTTCTTGTTTTCCTCTCAGGCACCCCTTTAATATAAAAAAATTTTCAAATATATTGTTCTTGTCTTATCTATTGGATGCATGGAGCAACATTTCATTTTCACTGCTTAATGTCTTTTATGCATAGATCTGGATTTGTGCAGCTTTATTTGGATCAACTAACTACAGATTTAAAGATATTGGTAGCCATGATTGATGTTAGGGCTATTTGTTATGCGTAGCTAAAGTGGTCTTTTTCTGACGAAAGATTCATACTAACAATTGGCGACTCCACACGGGTTTTCTTTTGCAACCGCTGTCGTTTTATATATTCCTCCATATCCAGCTATCTCAGACCCTGGGGTTTCTCTTCAGTTTTTTGTTTTTCCTATTTTTATGGTGTTTTCCACCTCTAAAACCCTCAAACATTAATAGACATCAGACACAGCTGAGACGACAACTTTTTCTGAAATCTGCCGCCGAGAGACCCGGATCTGCAGGTCACACTTATCGGCCTAAAACCTGCGACCTGGACTAGAGGATGCACTTTTCTACCCCAAAACTGCGACCTGGACTAAAAACAGGTCAGAACCTGCGACCTACACTTTTTTCTGCACTCTTCCAGCAATTTTTCTGGGTTTGTCTGAAGCTTCTGTCAGGGTTTTCCAGCCTCTGTCTCCGCCCGTTTAGACCTGTTTTTGATCTGTTTTACTCAAATAAGTGGGAATCTCGCCCCCCTAGAGCTTTATTCCCCTCCACTTTTTGTGGAAGAGTTTTAGCTGTTTCATATGTCTGAATTTTCATAGTTTCAGCCTCCTTCTTTTCAGATCTGATACCTCATTTTCAGATCCCTCTAGATTAGCTCTTCTCCCTTTCAAGTCACCTCATATAGTTTTGTTTGGGTTTACCTCTAGGGTCACCTCCTTGTCCCTTCTAACTTTAGCTGATTTTCCCCTTTGTTGCAGCAACCTTGCCTCTGCCTTTTTGTTGTTTTCTGCACCCCTTTTCAGTAGATTTCTCCTTTAGATCCCTATCCCTCCTGACCTTAGATCTATTGGCCTCTTTTTAGCGTGTTTTGATTAGATTTTTTCCCTCTTTTAGACTAGTTTTGAGAGACTCACATTCTTGGGTTAGATCGATGCATTGTTAGCTGTTAATTTTCTGTTATTTCAGTCTTATTTACTGTTCTCTGCAGATTTATTTTCAGTTACGCAGCACACTTTTTCTTTTACTCTCAAAATGTCTGGGTTTAAAAATTAAAATTAACACACGCCACACACTGACCCTAAGTGAAGAAGAGCCTGGTTAACACTGCCTGGAAAAGACTTTAAAATCAATTGACACTGCACCTCTCTGCCCTTGTTTCGACATTGACCTCACTTGATTTTGCACCTCCCTGCCTTTGTCGTTTTTTCTTCTTCTCGTCATCATTGCGCCTCCAAGGCATTTATCCCGAAGACTTCTTGGCCTTCACCCTCAGTTTCCGGTTGGTCGACTTACTCCTTCCCGTCGTCGTCGAGTTATTCCTCCCCCGAGTCCACACTCCGACTCTTCTTCTGATTCTTCGGGTCCTCCCCCTACTTCTGGTTCTCCCCCTGTTACCTTCACCATGTCTAGTTCAGGACCTAATGCTAGCGGCAACCCCAGTTCTACTACTGGGTCCATTTCTAGTGGAACCACTATGAGAACTACCTCGACTTTCCATTTGCTCCCTTATATGGCCAGTCTCAGTCTCCCCGATTTCAATTAGTTGATCAATGATCCTATCCGCCACGATGTTAGTTGGCCTACTATGCCAACCAAGCTCCCCTCCGACATTCCCAAGTTCGAAGGCCTTGCTAGTGAAGATCCCTCCAACCATATCTGATCTTTGCACATGTGGTGTTCATCCAATTCCATTACTGATGATTCCATCCGTCTTAGATTGTTCCAATGCACGCTTACCGGCGAAGCTTCTAAATGGTATGTTGATCAAGCCGCCTCTTCCCATACCACCTTTGCGACCATTACCCAAGCCTTTTTATCTTATTTCCAGCTTCCTCTCCGATACGACACTGGTACAGAACTCTTGACTTCTTTTTGTCAATCCTCTTCGACCCGCCTTTCCGCTCATGTCCAAGAATGGCAAAGAAGAAGGAGCTTATGTCGAGCCCCCACCTTTAAAAATCGGGATTATATGGACTGGTTCCTTCGCTCTCTCTTACTTTCCATCGGCAAATATGTCGCATCCCAGTTCCCTCAAACCGAAGAAGCCGCCCTCCAAATAGCCTTGAAATATGACCTTATCTATGCTCTATCTAGTTATGTTTATATCGTCCTTCCTAACCTCCCCAAACCCAGTGGCGCTAACGCCCCGGGGGCATCTCACTCTACCGACAGTATCATTGGAGCTCTTTCACATACCTATGCTCAACCTCCTATGGGCTATGGTTTCCCTCCGGGAGGGGCCAGCACCTCCAGCACTTTCCCCCCTCTGGGTAGCATGTATCCAGGATACGACATGCCTCCTCCTTTTTCCCACGCTCCTGCTTACCTCAATGTTGCCCATCCTAACCCTTATCCTTACCCACAACCTAGTGTCACAGCTCCTCCAGCATTTGGACCTCCCACTCCCCTGCCTTCTCAACCCCCACAACAGCAACTACTACCTCCTCCAGGGCAATTATTTGCGTAGCAGGGCTCAAAATCCATCTGCCTCTGGTAATCGTGGATCCAATCCTCCAAGTATTGATTCTAACACTGCTAACCAGCCACACGGCTCTCAGCCCAAGCCGGACAGGCCTCTTCGCACCAATAAGCCCTGTTCATGTTGCAATGTTTATGTTCATTACACTCACGATTTTCCCATATTACCATAGATGCGGCAGATGTGGGAGTCTCAGGCCACCGTGCAGGGATAGCATTCCTCCCCTACTGTTCCTCCCAATGCGGTTACTTCTCAACCCGCCGTGTTTACCGATCCTTTCCCTCAACAAGGATTCGTGGCTACTCAACCACCTCATGCCCCGGTAACCACTCAACCTTCCCCTTCTAGTTCCTCTGATTACCAGATTCTCATGATGACTTCTGACCAACCTCTCACCGTCAACCTTAACCTTCAAACTCGGTCTCATCAGTACTGCACGCCTCCCGCTCCGTCTATCCCCGAGTCCCCATCTTCAAGTCCTACAGAGCCTTTGTCGACACCCAATGGTCCCTTGCAGATCCCTCCACCCAAAGCTGAGGTTCATACCAAAATTCCTAAGGGTCCATTACGCCGAAATGCTGCCCATTCATATAGCATAGTAGATGATCTGGCACAATCTCCTGCAGCCATTTCAACACCGGAACTCCTCCATTCGTGTCCTTCTCAAAAGAAGGCTCTACTATCTACCATGGGTGTTGTAGATCCTGCTGATGACCAATTGATTATTTTTTATGCCTGTCAGTCAGACTATCCCCCCCTTCCTGCTTCTGTTGCTTTCCAAATCCCAGTCAAAATCCGAAATGCCAACGTCGCTCGGTGTATTATTGATGAGAAGGCATCTACATGTGTGATGTCTGCTTCGTTTTGGAAACAACTCAGACCTCCTGAGTTGGCCCCTTCCACAATCACCCTTCGTGCGTGGGATGGCCATGCCTCCCAGCCCATTGGCCTATTTCGTAACTGTCCTATCACCCTTGCGGGAAAGATTGTTTGCGTTGACGTTGAAGTCATCGATGCCCCTCTTGACTATAACATTCTTTTAGGGCGTAGCTACACCTATGCCATGTCTGTTGTCCCATCCGCGGTCCACCGCAAGATGTTTTTCCCTCACAATGGAAATATAGTCACCATTGACCAGTTGACGTATCATGAGCCTAAATCTCAGACTTCCCCTGAATCGACCATCTCTTCTGTAGCCAATAAGCAAACCATTGATTCTTTGACCAGTGTTTCCCCCGGTGTCTTCAAAGACTCATCCTTGCTTGGAACCTTCCTGGGTCTTCCCCCTCCTCCTGTCTCTGATCGCAGCTTGGAAAATGTTTGCATGATGCAATCGTCTCGAGTTTACCTTAAGCAACCTGCTTCGGCTATTCAGCAACCTCAACCTCGCCCACCACAACCCACTCCTAGCCCTTCACCTCAGCTGGTCGAACCTCTTCCTTCTAGACGTTCTCATCCAGCTATTACACCTGAGGCTCTATACCCTCCTGGGTCAGTTCTCCCAGGTCTCAACAATCTGGGAGCTGCCCCTCCTGGCCATTATCCCGCTGGTCAAATACCTTTCCTTGCTCCCCCTCCAGGAGTCTATTCGGTTCGCATCATAGCAACCCTTTCCCTCCCTAATTTGACCCTGGGAATACCCATCTGGTATCTTCAGCCTCCAGTTGAAACCCCACCAGGTCACCCCAAACCATACCTTGCTTTGACACCGGTTTAACCGATTCCCTTCACTTTTTCCGTCACTACAGTTCCCCCAGTACCTCAACAAGACCATCCTCATGCTGTGACAGCTACGGGAAAGAAAAGAAAATCTTGCAAGGGGGCACCCAAAGACAAGACCACCCCGCCCGACCCCACCCCTCCTCCACCCGCCAAGCCCTGTGCCTTGTGTGATGGTGTTGGTCATGCCACCCATACTTGTCTCGAGTTGCCCCGTATCCAACCCATGGTTAAAGTCGTGTTCCCTGAATCTACAGTCCCTGAATCCTCTGTTTCTTCCTCGTCCGCAACCAATAACCCAAAGACTCTTCACACCAACAAACCCTGTGCTTTATGTGGCATCCATGGCCATTATTCTCACCATTTTCCTCACCTCACGCATTACCAAGCCTCTTTAGAGGTCATTCGCGAGTACGAGGTTGAACAAAATCAATCTGCCTCTCCTATCCTCGCGCAGTATGCGTCAGGCCAACTCGAGGATCCCCCTGCTACCATTGACATTCCTTCCCCTGATGTTGAGATGTCGAAACCTGCTGCCCCCCTCCTATACCTATCATCATTCGTTCGACCCTCGGAGTACATTCCCTTTGAATCCACTCCATCTGTTTTGCTTGATTTCCCTTCAGCAACATCCTTGGGCTCTACATCCTTTGACCATATTTTTACTTGTTCTTCTATCATCCCCCGTGATGATCCGTATGTGAGCCTTTCTTCCCATCCTGATAAAGTAGGTAGCTTTACAGTGTCATGTGGTTTCCTCGACCTTTTCCTTCCCACCCATAACTAGGATGATACCATCTGTATCTATGATGTCCTCCGCAGCATGAGCTCCAGCTTTTTCTCCCATAGCCCTCATACATCACCCTCTAGTCGATCTATGAGTCATAGCCATCCTAACCAGACTACTCCCTCCCATAGTTGTCTTTTGATGTCTACCCTACACTCACGTTGCCATCATTATTCTCCCTCCTCCCATTTCTTGTCTTGTGACACTATTCCGCCAGACCTCTCGTCCACACATTATATTGGCTATGCCGATGGGGCAAGTCACTATTCCTGGAATCTAGCCTCGATAGCTTGGGCCATCTTTACTTCCTTGCATACCCTCGTTCTTTCTAATGGGGTCTGCATTGGTAATGCCACCAATAATCAGGCTAAATATGATGCAGTACGTGGCCTCTTAGCCGATGCCCTCTCTCATCACATCCTCCATCTACAGGTTCGTTTAGATTCTCTGATTCTTGTCTTACAACTCAATGGTGTCTATCGTGTGCACAACCCTATCCTATTTAGATGATATTTACGAGTGAAACTTTTGCTACATGAATTTAGTTTCATTACTTTCAATCATGTACCTAGAAGTCAAAATCACTACGTAGATAGAATTGCAAACCATGTTCTAGACTGGAATTTATCACACACAAGACAATAACATTTCAAATCATCAACACATTGTATATGCATAACATATATCATATAACATGTTTTTAGAGTCCATCTACTCTGAAACATATGGCATGCCCATAGCATGTTACAAAAAACAAAACTCAAAAACTGGGGGGCACCACTTGCCCCTACATACACACTGGGGGGCACCACCTGCCCTACATCTAATCACTCTCTGGAGGATCCCGAGCCAATGGCTCTGATCCCGCGGCTCGTAGATCATGCACACTCTGACCAGCCATCACCATGCACCGCATGATACCTCGCCATTCCGAGGGTAGCCCAATACATAGCTCTATGTATTGGTCATTTAAGTCCTACCAACCCCACTCCGAAACACCGATCAGCAACCCCTCATATCTACGAAAAATTTCCTCCAATAGAGCAGTCATATCCTCATTCGGTGCCGTTCTCAATCCACTAGCACATGTAGTTCCTGCTACTGCAGGTCGTGCCATATATCCGGCTGGTTTCATCGGAGCTATATCTGCATACCAAAAGTATGAGGATCAGTACCATAAATACTATTCACAAACTTTAACATGCACATAACAAATTTGTTACTTGTCACTTACCATTAGGCCCCCATACTCGACCAGGCGAAAGCAGCAAGTCCAGATCTCCCCAATAACTCATCCCACTATAGGGATAGTCGTCTATATATAATGGCATCTGATCCTAATGGGCGAAGAACTCTGGTTGGAACACCCGTCCGACCGCCCCTCCTCCTCCTCTACACAGTAATCGCCCCCACCGACACATCCTAGGTTCTATCAGACCCCCATCAGGTAGTTTTACATGAGGTCGCAAGGTCAGGATCTTCTCAAAAAAGAAGGAGAAAAATATGGTCCCATAAGCACAATCATGGTTCACTTGCCACTTACAAAGCGACAGTTGTCGTTTCAACGACACCAACATCATCTGGGCCCACCCATAGTAGGTTCCACTCAACACACTTTCTACAATCATCATCTTCCCTCTAGTGATGTGATGGAGCACCTAGCTGCCTAGGATCCGCAACACTGCTGCCGCCACTGCATGGGTCTCCAACCTCTCTAGATCCCCAATCGATATCCGAGTCCCTTTGACTCGGACACCTAGTTGACAATGTCGCTCTACAAACTCCATGATGTTACGCCCCCACGATAACACTGGCTGTGTATTTCCCACCATCCCTAATGGTGGGAGACCAGTCAGGAAATACAGATCCTGGACTGTCAGCTCAATCCTGTGCCCCTGCACTATAAAAACCTTATGATCTGGATCCCAATCACTAACAATCTAGGCCAACAAGGGCTCCCCAGCTCTCATTAGAGGGTTCTCCACAAATTTCAGAACCCCAAACCTGGCCAGTGCACAACGAACACCCTGATCTGCTTGGATTTCTGACCGCAGTGTACCCAGGTCTCTCTCTCTCCACTTGGTCCGTATATATGCCATATCTGCACAAAACCATCATCTTTTTCAGTCTACAGATAGGAAAAACTACATTCAATTACACAAAACCTGAATCTCAGCCCACAACAGCACTAAAATCACCTCCCTCTAACAGGTCGCACTTTTTGGCCAAATCCTGGGACAGGTCGCACTTTTCAGGCCCAAACCTACTTCCCAGGTCGCAGTTTTTTCCCCAAAAAGTGCGCCTAGTCGAAAATATGAGGTAGGGGTTGTTCCTGAGATTTGGGACCCTAATCTGAACTTTTAATCCATCAAAAACAAAGAGTAGGATTAGGTCTCTTACCTGCAACTGACGAATCTCGATTCCAACAGTCGATTTGTCCGCTACGATCACCGCAAGATTTAGGGCCTTCTCTCCTCTCCACATTCACCACAGCTACACAAACAAATGAATGTATTTGGAGGGAAAATGCCTTATTAGAAGAGAAACTCTTTCTTTTTCTTTCGCCCGCTGCGACCAAACCGTAGCCCTGTTTGATACACCGTCTACACCGTTGGAAAGATATCACCAAGCACTCAAATGGGTATCTGTTAGTTTTTCATGTTTTGATACTTCATTGGGACACATTTTGTCCACGAAGCGTCTATTCACCTCTCCTCCAAATCAAATTTCCTCACTTCCAACACTTGTACTTGGGGCACCACTTTTCCTCCTTACTTGCCCTTGTTCATGTTGATTTTTTTCATGAGATACCCTATTGTACTCATGTTTTTATGGTCCCCCATTGGAAATTTACTGTGTGACAGCACCATTGAGTCGCCCTTGTTTAGAGCATCCGAGTTGAGTCATCATCACATTCATGGAGTCTATCTCGATTCCCTTTGTACCCCGCTATAGTCCTCCATCCTTCATTTCTTGGTCCCTCTCTCATGTCACACATTATGGCCTTCAGTCCCATTATCCCCTATCCCTCATGATATTGTGTCAGTCGCTGCCAAGTCATTCATGTCCTTTATGCTCTAACAAGGGAAGTCATCCATCCACTACTCAGTATCCCCCATTTCATCATCATCATTAGTGTCCGTCTGTTAGTCGCTCTACTATTTTCTCTCGTGCCTTAGTTGGGGATCCCTTATTGCCTCACCTATGGCGGACCTCCTTTTGTCAACATCAACTCATTCACTCCATAAGACAGGTCTAGAGGGAGGTGTACCTTGGTTCCAGCTCCTACACTTGTTTGGTGCCTCGGATCAGGCAAAGGGATTTCTCATTACCCTTTGAATTGATTGTTTCTCATCTCCAGCTCCTTTTAGCATGATCGAGATCTGTATATTTGATGGTCCAGTGATGTAGCAGCAGCTATTGGTGATTCCCGGGTATGTGTGAGATGTCTCAACCCTCACGAAGGGGTGGCCCTGCAGGTAGCCCCCCACATGCCCGGATGCCCTCTTCATTTCAACCTTTGATGCAAGTCCTTATATTTGATGATGTCGGCCTTAGCCGCTTGCAGCGCCTTTTTGATTTGCATGTATCAGTCAGATTTTGCAAGCCCTTCCCCGTTTATAGGGGGCATTTGGGTTGTATTTGTATCTCATGTACTCAGATATTATTCTATAAGTCCTGACTATCATCCTAGACACAACATGTATGTGGGATTCATCATTCTATTTTTCTGGCTCGTGTTTATGCCAGCATGTACTTTATAGTTCGGTTCCTTGTTTACTGGACACACTATTCTTTTGTACTTTGTCGCGGTGGGCATAGGTATGCCTCCCCCGCCGCCTTTAGCACAGGTACCATCTCATAAACTAGAGACTTGTTGCACCTGTAAGTCTCGTCTCCGCGGGGTCTAGTCCTTTAGCACATTAGACTACCTTACATTTCTCTCTCTGACTTCCCTCTTGATGTCTAGTGATAGAGTTCTTACAACGTACTTCGTTCTTAAGATTTTATCCTAACACTCATACGCTGGGGGGTAAACTGTTACACCATTTTTTGGTCATCTAACCTATTATCATTAGATGGACCCAAGTACACCATGTAAGACCAATTTTACCCTAAGTAAAATTTCTTTCACTATGTGAAATAACTTAGTAAAACACCTTTATTAAGTTGTTTATGGTCTAAACAGGAAACCCCAAAAGGAAATAATAAAAAAATCTATATTTGTTTATATTTACTCAAGGAATAATTAGTTAAACATCAATTTAATTATTATTCCTGGTCATATTTAACTCAAAACAAGGAAATCAATTAAATAAATCCTTATTTATTTGATTATTTCCTAGGAATAAGTTATTTAATCCTTATTTAAATAATATTCCTAGTTAAATTTGACTAAATCATTTACAAATAATTAAATAAATCATTATTTATTTAATTATATTTACACCATTTCCTTAAAATAATAAATAAATCATTTATTTATTTATTATTTATAAATAAAGGAATTGACCCAAGTCAAAAATCCTTTCCCCTCCAACAAATATAATAAAATATTCCTAAAAGGTGGTTCTAGAATTTGATTAATAATATTTTATTCATACACCAAGTTCTAGACCGCCCTAATATTTTGTTATAAATAGAAGGGTTTTCCCATTCATTTGTCACCTTTCATTGCATTAGATCACTCTGGATCTATACTCTTGGTCTGACTTTGAGCCATTATCATTGTCACATTCTTCATCATTTGCTTTGTGAGCTCCCTTTGAGTTCTATGTTTGTCTGGGTTTTCTACACCAACAAGAGAGAGAAATTTTAGATCTGAAATGATGAGGACTTTAAAGAACCCATCCCATTGAGGAGAATTGGAAACACCTTTCTTGTTTTCCTCTCAGGTGCCCCTTTAATATAAAAATTCTTTCAAATATATTGTTCTTGTCTTATCTATTGGATGCATGGAGCAACATTTCATTTTCACTTCTTAATGTCTTTTATGCATAGATCTGGATTTGTGCAGCTTTATTTGGATCAACTAACTGTAGATTTAAAGATATTGGCAGCCATAATTGATGTTAGGGCTACTTTTTATGCGTAGCTAAAGTGGTCTTTTTCTGACGAAAGATTCATACTAACATAGCACGCGCCTGTTTTCTTGCCTGGTGGATTGATGGGTCCTATAAAGTGAATGGCCCATTTATTAAAAACTATGTAGGGCCATTTGAGGCTATAATGGAATGTCATCTCGTCATGAGCATCGGCCAGTTCGCTGGCATGTATCACACGATCTACAATAGGTGTAAGAATCCTGATGCAGGGTAGGCCACCATAAGCCAAAAAAATTTTGTGTCGTAGCCCTGCCTGCGTAGTGGCCGCCTGCAACTCCATCATGTGCTTCTGTGAGGACAGTGGGCCGTTCATGTTCCAATACATATCTGCGGATTATTTCATCGGCGCCTAGCTTGTATATATGTCCTGCGATGATAGTAAAGTCTGCAGCCCGGGTAATCAACTCCTTCTTCTGTTGTACCGAATACGCAGCAGGGGCCACGCCCGTAGTAAGGAACTCAATGATATCAGCAAAGTGAGAATCAACCATCTTAATGGTAAACAGTTGCGCATCGGGTAAGACTTCATCCAAGTTAGTGGGTTCTTACCCTGTATTGATCTGGGCCTGCATTCAACCTCGTCGTCTTCACGATGATCTCAAAATAATATTCCTGAAATAGCAACAGACAACGGAAAATATTCCCCCCCAACATAGGCTTTTTAACCAGGTATTTCAAAGCTGAATGGTTTGTGAACATTTTAAAGTTTCCACCCAGCAGATAGTGTCGATATTTTTGTAGTGCATACACCATAGCCAGTCCTTTGTGCTCAGTGGTAGAGTAATTTATTTCAACGCTCGAGAGTTTGTGACTGGCAAAGGCAACCGGGTGATCAATATCTCCTTCACCAGGCTGAGTGAGGACCGCGCCCAGGGCAATGCCTGACGCATCGACATGTACATGAACTTCTTTTGACCAGTCAGGGAATATCAGTATGGGCGCAGAAATCATCTTCTCTTTTAGCAGTTTAAATCTCTTCTGACATTCATCATTCCAAAAAAAAAGAGACATCTTTTTTTAGTAGTTGTTCCATGGGTGTTGTGATTAGAGCGTATCCTTGAATGAATTTTCTGTAATAGCTCGTGTGACCAAGAATGGAGCGTAGATGTTTCTCCGTTGTGGGGGCTGCCAGGTTGATAATTACGACTATCTTCGCAGGATCAACCATCAGTCCTTGCTGACAGACTATGTGTCCAAGCAAGATTCTGAAAGGTACACAGAAGATGCACTTTTTTATATTCAAGGAGATCTTGTGCTTTCGACATGCATCCAACATTAATCGCAGGTTCGAGAAATGTTCTTTCACTAAGAAAAAAACCATCCAGTCATCGAAGTAAACCTCCAGGAACTTATGAATAAATTCTTTGAACACAGCCACTACGACCCTTGAAAAGATAGCAGGTGCATTCTTCAGACCAAATGGCATGACCGTATACTAGAAGGAACCCCATTCAGTGGCAAAGGTAGTCTTACTACGATCCTCAGGTGCAATCTTGATCTGGTGGTATCCCGAGAATCCATCAGTGAAGGAATAGGCCTCCTGGCCACCCACGCTATCAAGGATTTCATCGGAGAAGGGAGTGGGGAAGGGGTCATGAACGCAGGTGTCGTTCAGCTTTCGTAGGTCCACACAAATGCATATTTCCCCCTTTGCCTTTTTCTCCTGAACAGCCATTGGACTTACCCAATCTGACTGTTCAACTGGTTCAACGATACCTGCGGTCAGCATTTTGTCCAACTCTTCTTTGACCTTTTTCTTATACTTAGGATTCAACCGGTAGGGCCGCTGCTTGACGGGTCGTGCCTCAGGATTCAGAGTGATGTGCATAATGCCTAGGTCCCCAGTGATTCCTTTGAGCTCAGAAAACTTCGTAGGGAATAATTCCTAGTACTCCGTAAGTAGCTCGGCAATTTTTCCCACGGTGCCTTCATCCCAATAGTCCCCAATTTTAGCCAGCTTAGGGTGTTCTTCTGTCCCAATTGTTAGCCACCTATAATATTTTGTTATACCAAAAGGTGGCTAAATCTGTTTTGAGCCTTCAAGGAACAATTTTTCATTACTAAAATTTGTTGGCTCTTGAAGACTCCTTGTAGGCCTCATGCCTCTGTCCAAAATCTACATTACTTTGCCTATTAATTCTGTTGATTTCCTGTAAAAAACTGCTGAAGAAACCTTCATTTACTCCCCCTTTTCTCCATATTATTTCCCTACTTTTCATAAGTTCTCCCTCCATTTATGAAAATTTCCCCTTTCATAGTTAAAGACTCACTTTTTAACTATTTCGGAACCCCCACACCCATTTTTATCCTTGAAATTTCTCATAAAAAATCAAGGTTTTATTGCTATGGACCTAAGCCCCTTGGGCTAAGTCTTAAAACCACTTCCCCACATATGCCCGTCACCCAAGACCAAGAGCTTAAGCATTAGGGGCCAATCGCAATCGAAGGCCGGGCGGGATACAAATTCCTTTGTAATATTTTAAAAACCCCGATGCAATTAGTTTATATTGTTAAGTCTTGCGATGTTTTCTCCACCGTTGATCTTCCCGTCAGATCAACGGTCAGCGCTCAATCGCTCTGTCCCTCCGATCGCAATCGCAAGTCCTTCTATTCGCCTCCCGATTGCGTGCCCCGATTAAGTCTGGACCGTCCATTCTTCCCGCAGATCAGCGGTCTGCGCTCAATCGCAAACCCATGCCCGATCGCAATCGCAAGTCGCATTGGCGCTGCCCCGATTGGAGCCTTCTGATTTAATCTCAGCCGTCCGTTTTCATGTTGATCCGACGGTCCTCATTCCCTCCGATCGCAAGTCCTACCGCCATTTCAAAGCCCGCCGATTCGTTTTCCGTCGTCGATCTGATCTGCAGATCAACGGCCAGCGCTTAATCGCACTGGAAGTTCAATCGCATCCCCTTTTGTGCCACCCCCGATTGAGACCCTCTGATTAGATCTGGACCGTCCACGTGTCCAGATCGGACGGTCCAAAACTACTCCTCCTTATCCTTCTCCCGCTATCCTTTTTGCCTTCCTATGCAGATCTCCACCGTTGGTTGCCCTCATCCGACGGCTACGCTCCTTCCCCGCCATCCGAAGCAGTTTTAACCTATTCTCGCAGGATTTCTTAACTGTTGTTGTGTTTTGCAGGTGTTTTAATGGTTTTCCATTATAGAATGAAGGAAAGCCGAGGGATGGGAAAGACGTTTCCTGTGCCTTCTGGCTATCTTAAAGAGGCCATTCATGGGGCTCTATTCCACGTCTCATCAGTACTCTATGAGTATTGATGCCATAAAGCCCAGTGCGGGTCTGCACATCGACAAGACACTGTTTTTAATCAAACACAGTTAAAGAGTATCAATTTTGAGAATAAAGCACAACAGATGAAGATTGAAGACATTTTTTATGGGGATTACGGCTAAGACAGTTATCAAAAGCCTAATCCCCAAACTAAAACACAGTTTAAATGAAAAAACCTAAAGTGTTTTATCGAATAACATTCTGCATACATCGGCGAATTGATTCTCGGCCTGCCGAGCCACAGTGCCTCCAAACCATTCAACCAAAGGGTGAGTTATTGAAGAAAATCGGATAATAAAAGCCTCCCGGCCGCGAGGGAGTTACTTATGCAACCAAGAAGCTTGATGAATAAATATCTACGAGTTACTCGAGCCTTTGACATGTAGGCCTCGAAGTCCAAATGGAAACTCACTTCTAGTTTAAATCATAAATGTAAAAGTTAATGCAGCACTTCCACCTGTAATTTCTCCAATCGATGCCTCTCAAAGGGCCGAGAAGTATTCACTCTGCATTAACTGTCTTTGAGATATTTTGTTAAAATCTCACCTCCTCATCTTCCTATAAATACTTCTACCGAAGAGGAAAAAAAGGTTGTTGGTTGCAGAACTTGGAAATACTCTTGAGCTCGAGACTTCTATTTGTACATAGTGTTCACTGGCCCTTGAAGCTCTGTTTGTGCTAGAGTAGTTAGGTTGAATAGTGAAGATGATTGCTGAACTGAAACATTGGACTTGAAGTTTGTAGCTAGTTTGACATCAATATAAAAGCTGTTTCATGGGATCCTGATCTATATTGACGGTGATGTTATTCTCATTTGTAACTTGTTGTTTTATTTTTGTTTTCATGTTGTTTCATTTTCCACTGTAAAGAACAGTTTAAACAGGGTTAGGACCTGCTGTATATCAGTAACCTTCTCTGGCTGAGAAATCTTTATTTGAATGTTTTCTTCCAATCTGTGTTATTTAGGAATGACTTAATTCAGTTTTAGGCATGAGAATGTTGGCGTTCCCTCATTTTATCTTCCTAGCTGAATATTATTTCTGAATGTTACTTTCAGTATGTTTTATGTGATGATGAACTGAAGGAAGATATGGTTAGCCCTGGTCCCAGACTTGTCTGCATAACTAACAGATTGTTTCCCTTGGAATGTGTTGAAAGCTGGCTAGTTTAGAAGCACTTGCTAGATCTTAGACCATTATGTGTTATCTTTGTGTTTCCCCCTTGTTTTGTATGTTTTCTATTGGAAGTGTGTCAAAGGCTGGTTAGTTTAAAAGCACTTACCAGATCCTAGTCTGCTTCCGTGTCCTCCTTAAGTGTTTGCCAAAGGCTGACTGGTTTAAAAGTACTTATCAGATCCTAGGCTGCTCTTCGTTCTGCATCTGTTTAATTCCCCTTCTTAGTGTATCACTCCATTCCATAAATAAAAATTTAAAGAAATCCTTAGACATAGATGACTTTCCCCTTGGATCACACTTGATGTTGTTGTTCAATTAAAGCCCAGATATGACTCCATAGCCCAATGGACTAAAAACCAGCGTTATATCTATCTGTCTGCCAAATCTGTTCTATTTACTTGCAACTTCTCACTTTTGAAACTTTTTGCATTTAGGATTTTCCCCTCAAGTAACATTTCATGCTCAACCATCCAAAACAAAACGAAACCCGTGGCCTTCATAACTAGCCCAATATCATTACCCTAAACTTCAAAGATAATATCCATCTTTGTACATATTGGAGAGATCCCTCTCCGGATTCAGGAGGGCTAGATCCTAGAATCCCAAAGTTGGTTGAAATGATGTTAACTCTGTGATTGGACTCTCCCAATCTTGCTAATAAATTACAGAGACCTAACATTTTTGGCGACTCCACTGGGGAACCCCTTACCCAGAATCTTCATAACATCTTGTCAGTCAAAAGCAACCTTTTCAAGCACTATCGAGAAATGGTAATTAAGATGAAGCTCAATTCAATCGGTGACAAACTAGGTCAACCCTAGGATTCTTTTAAGTTTTTTATCTAACCTTGGAAAATCAGCTGGCTTAGCCATAAGAGTAGACTGCCTTTGTCTCGCGACCTTAGCTAAGTTTTGAAACAAAGTTAGCATATTCTTAACAACCATAAAACTGAAAAAATGACTTAGAAAAACCTAAAAATATTTCAGATTGGAATTAAATAAACATGGTGGTGGACCATACGACCTTTTACCTCTGAAAGGAGCTAAAAATTTCCACTTGGCGACTCCACAATCCTAGCAGACCTTAAGACTCCTCTGGGAAGAACCATTATCATTATAAAATCATTCAAACTCGGTTAGAGGACTGTGGGATTTAAAAATTGTAAAAACAGATTGGTTAACCTCTCCAAGATTGTCATATCTGGTTGAACTTTTCTTGTTTTAGGTCTAAACAACACAACATAGTGGCTTCTAAAAAGATTCACACTAGAGCCCACCCAGACCCTAACCCACCTGAGATAGTTGATAATCCAGAAAGTATCCTTTGGAAGCCTCCTAAGGTTAAATTATTAATTGTTTTCAGATCACCCTTGAGAGCTAAATCAGTCCCTAAAAATCTTTCAGCTCTGCAACAATCACAAACTGACTTAGTGAACCCATTTAGGACTAGGTCATTTGATGATATAATCCAGTTAGACTCTGAATCTTCACTTTAATCTGCTGAAACAAGTGAACATCCTGGTAGCAGGGAAACAACACCTCCTGATTCACATTTCCTTCACAATTTAGGTATCTCCCATCCAAGATCATCTCAACAGTCTACTCCTGGTCCATCCACTTCTACTCACCTTACATCCATTGTTCAAACCACTTCACCTCAGCCCACTTTCCCTTCTGTAAATCCACCTCCACCTCCTGCCATGGCAACATGGTATGCTCCCTTAGCCCTTAATATACCACTTGTCAATCTTCCACCGGACTATCAGTCCAAAATTCCATTATATGATGCTAATAATGCTACAAATGCATCACAACATGTGGATAAGATGAATGACTATTTTGATCGAAATGAAATTGATGATGATGCTATCAAGCTCAGACTGTTTTCTCAGAGCTTAGGGGGAGAAGTAAGAAAATGGTTTAAAGGTTTAGCCCCCCGTAGTATAAATGACCTCCAAGGCTTCCATCAGACATTCTTAAATAAGTGGGAAGTGAGAAAGAATCCTCTCCAAGTCCTTGCCGACTATAACAATCTCCATAGGAACCCTGGGGAAAGTGTACAATCTTATTGTACCAGATTTAACAGCGTCTATAATGCACTTTCCCCTGAACTAAAACCTCCTCAGGGCTTAGCTTTAAACAAATTTCCTGAAGGGTTTGATCCGGACATGACATATTCACTTAGAGAAAGAGTCTTTGCAACTCTTGAAGACATGCAAAGGGGTGCTCTTTCTGTGGAAGTAAACTTGATGGAGAAAAGAGCAAGAATGAAGAGCGAGAAGAGAGTATCTTTTAGAGAGGAATCCACCCCTTCCACTTCAAGCTCAAAGATGGAGAGAATGATGGAAGAAATGATGAAAAAGATGAGCATAATTAAGAGAGCACAAGCAAATCAAAATCAAACTGCTCCTCAAAATAGAAACCAAAATCAGAATGTTAGAAGGAACCAACCTCCAAACAGACCCAGGGAAGATGATCAACAGATCACTCATCCCTTTCATCAAAACTATGTAAGTGAGGTTGAACAAACAGAAGACATAGCAGAGGAAGAGGATATCAACATGTTTGGGGAAGAGGATGATGACTTTGAGGTTCATTATGATAATAAACAAGGTCTTTACACACCTTACGACGACAAAAGAGATGATAATGAAAATTATTATCGGGACATGGAAAATGTCGTCATAGAACCTCAAAGAGAATATGACCTTAGAAGCAAGACCAGTCAACAAGCCCCCAACACCAAAGCCTCTGACAAATCCTCTCAAAGCAGCACCGCAGCGAAACCCAAAACAACCAAACCAAAAGACAAAACAGTGGCTGTTAATTCTGATAAGGATAAGGAGAAAAACACTCAAAATTCTGAAAAACAGAGTGAAGACATCAGCAGTACTAACACTTCAGCTAGTACTCCTTCTACAACAGTTGTGTCAAGTAAAACGAATCAGCAAGCTGTGATTGTTGATAGAGTGGCAGCTAATAAGGTTGAAACAAGTGCTTCAAAGAGTCAAACCCCTTTCAGCCTTGAACAGGAAATCTTAAAGATCAAGATCTCCGTTCCATTAACTGAGTTAGCTGCCCAACATGTATATAGGAACCAAATTTTGAAGGTTTTAAATTTAGAGGAAAATGGAGATACAGTTAATCTTAGTGACGACCTACCAGAGTTGATTTTTGGCCCTAAGATTGAAGGGAGGTTTCAAGAAGGACCAGGTCCTCCCTTTTATGTGAGTTTGAACATCCATGACAAAATTCTACACAACGCTATGCATGATTCCGGGGCTTCTCATAATTTAATGCCTAAAGCTGTGATGGAGAGCCTTGGTTTAGAAATCACCAGACCCTACAGAGACCTATACTCCTTTGACTCAAATAGAGTAAAATGTATAGGATTGATCAAAGACCTCTGTGTTAACCTAGCCCAGATTCCAGCCAAATGTTTACTCATGGACATTGTCGTGGCTGATGTTCCCCCAAAGTATGGAATGTTATTATCAAGATCCTGGGGAGCTAAGTTACAGGGGACTATGCAGATGGACATGACATATGCGACCATCCCAGTTTTCAATCAGACCAGAAGACTTTACAGGGAGTCTCATATGCAATACACGGTTACAAGTCAAGACAGACCACGAAACTCTCCTATATATTATGTCAATACAGGCCTTGATTCTTTTATCATGTTTAACAATGAAACTCCTAGTGAACAAGTCACTTTAACAAAATTAAAGGCTGACAGGGAAGAAGAGTATAATAACGCGGAAGTGTCCAAACAGTTTGCCACATGTGAAAACATTAGTAAACAAAGCATAGGTCTTGATTTACCGGTTATGAGTCCATTGTTTTTAGCACTTAACAACCCAGATAATACCCCTAATGTTTCTGGCATCATCCCTCAATCTATTGAAGAATTTGAGGAGTCAAAACAAATTCAATTGGGTACTGCTAACCATGAACAGTCAGAAGGCACCATAGTTAAAAAGGACAATGGCCAAACAGACGAAACCAAAGACAGTCCTTTATGGAGTATGTATTTTGATGGGTCATGTACTAGAAATAATGCTGGTGCAGGGGTTTGGATCATTAACACTGAGAAAAACCACACAGAATGCATCTCTTGCAAATTAAACTTTCAGTGTTCCAACAACATAGCAGAATATGAATCCCTTCTCTTAGGCTTGCATCTCTTGAAGAAATTAGGAGCCAGAAGAATTAATGTGTACGGGGATTCTGAGTTAATCATTAGGCAAATCAATGGGGAGTATAATGCGAATCATCCCAGACTTAGAACCTATCGGAATGATGTCATGGATATGTTGACAACATTTGAGGAGTCAAACCTGAGTTTCATCCCAAGGAAAAACAACATTATGGCCCACAATTTAGCTTTTGCGGCCAGAACATGTCTAACGCCATATGAGACTGGAGACAACACAACCCCGATAAAATTTAGACCGGCAGTGCCTGATAACGAAAAATATTGGCAAGTGTTTGACAATGACAAACAAATAGAAGACTTCATGCAATTCAGAAATGAGTTCGAACTCCACAGTTCAGATTCAGATGATGATACAGACTGCAATGAAGAAAACTTTCTTGGTGAAGAAGAATCGTCTCCTCAACCTGCCAATATTAACCTATTGTCTAGCGAACTTAGGAGCAAAACAGAATTAAGTGCAGAGTTAGAAACGGAAGAATTACAAACTCTGCATTCTAAAGATGAAAATCTGCCAATTGGTCTAACGCCTTTAGAGGAGTTGTTCGATTTTAACGATGTGGCCAATAAACCAAAACTGGAACCTGTAGAAACTGAAGTAGAGGAGTGCAATATAGGCAGTGAGGAAAAACCGAGAATGATCAAGCTGTCCAAAACTTTGCCAGCTCACATTAAACTCAAATACTTAGAGCTGTTCAAAGAATTTTCTGATGTTTTTGCTTGGAGTTACGAAGATCTCAAATCCTATGACACTGAAATAATACAGCACAAAATCCCTCTTAAAGAAAACCAAAAACCATTCAAATAGAAACTGCGCAGAATAAACCCTGTCCAGTTGCCATTGGTTAAGAAGGAAATCATGAAGATGCACGATGCTGGCATTATTGTCCCTATTAGATATTCTGAGTGTGTATCTAATCTGGTGTTCGTTAGGAAGAAGACTGGAGAAATCAGGCTTTGTATAGACTTTAGAGACTTAAACAAAGCTTCGTTAAAAGACAACTACCCTTTACCAAAAATGGATCACATTTTACAAAGGGTGGTGGGGTCTAAAAGGATTTCGTTGTTTGATGGCTATTCAGGGTATAATCAGATTTTAGTTCACCCTGCTGATTAATTAAAGACAGCTTTCACTACTCCATGGGGCACTTTCATGTATGTGAAGATGCCTTTTGGTCTAATGAACGCTGGAGCAACCTTTCAGAGAGCCATGGACATAGCATTCTCGGAAGAATTGGGCTTCTTCATCATTATCTATCTAGATGATGTCACCGTGTTTTCAAAAACAGATGAAGAACATTTAGAACATTTGAGAAAAGTTTTCGAGAAGTGCAAAAGGTTTGGAATATCTTTAAACCCTAAGAAGACACTATTTGGTCTCCAAGAAGGTAAGCTTCTTGGACACATTATTTCAGAAGAAGGTATAAAGATAGATCCAAAGAGGATTGAGGCTATATTACAAATCTCTCATCCTCGAAATATCAAAGAGTTGCAGTCTTTCATTGGAAAGATTAACTTTTTGAGAAGGTTCATCCCTAACTTGGCAGAGCTCCTTAGAAATATCACAAACATGTTGAAGAAGGAGCAAGGGATAAAATGGACCTTGGAAGAAAAGACATCCTTTGAGCTGGTGAAACAAGCATTAACCAAAACACCGGTTCTCATAAGCCCTGATTTTTCGAAAGATTTTTATATCTTCTCATTTGCATCAGAACATACCATTGCTGCTGTCCTTTTACAAAAAAATCCACAAGGACAAGAGCAACCTATTGCATTCTTTAGCAAGGCATTGAGGGATGCCCCTTTGAAGTATAATATTATGGAAAAGCAAGCTTTTGCTTTGGTTAAAGCATTGAAAGACTTCAGAGTATACATCCTTCACTCACACATCATTGCCTTTGTCCCTAATTCGATTGTTAAAGACATTCTAACACAGGACCCAGATGGTAAGAGAGGTAAGTGGATTGCTGTTATTCTCGAATATGATTTAGAGATAAAACCCACTAAACTCATCAAAGGCCAAGGTCTAGCTAGATTAATGGCTGAATCCAATTTTGAAGTTCTTGATATTAATATGATTAATGCTTTCAACAGCCAAGAAGAATCCTCAACTCCCATTATTGAAAACCATTTTATGAATTCTCCTTGGTATGCTGATATCGTTTATGTTTTGCTTAATTTAAATACACCTCCTGGTTTGTCGAAAACAAAGGCAAGGTTCTTAAAACTGAAAGCAGTAAACTATTGCATTGTAGATAGGTGTCTTTATTGGAAAAATGGTAGTGGTATATTGCTTAAATTTTTGCCTGAGTTTGATGCAGAGAAGGTTAAGCAGGAATTTCATGAAGGAGAGTGTGGAGGCCATTTGTACTGGAAGTCAACAGCCAACAAAATTTTGAGGGCTGGTTTCTATTGGCCCACCCTTTTTCCGGATGTTCATAAAATGACAACTACTTGCCACAAATGCCAATTGTTTGAGGGCAAGAGAAAATTATTACCCCTTCCTCTGCATCCAATCACTGTTGAAGCTCCTTTTCAACAGTGGAAACTTGACTTCATAGGTGAAATCCATCCCTCATCTTCTGCCCAGCATAGATGGATCCTTACTGCCACAGACTATTTCACTAAGTGGATAGAAGCCATTCCTTGTAGGCAAGCCAATGATTCAGTTATTATAAAGTTCATAGAAACCAATATCCTTTCCACATTTGGTCGCCTCACCAAGATCATCACAGATAAAGCAAGCAAAGATTGGACCAACAAATGGTGGGATTCTGTCACAATGATGTTAACATTGTGGCATCAGAGCACTATGTACCTCATGGTGTTTACCTGCGTAGTCTTCCAACAAAAGCTTAGAACAGGATGAAGGAAACTGTTGGAGGACAATAAAAAGTCTTGGCACACAGAGCTAGTCCATGCACTTTGGGCTGACATATTAACTTTGAAGAAATCTATTGGTATGTCACCTTTTCAGCTTGTGTATGGTACAGATGCAATCTTTCCTAATAGCCTTGGTGTACCAGTTATGAAGTTTATCCAAGAATTGCAGACTGAATATAATGACATGATCAGAAGAATAAATCAAACCATTCATCTTCAGCAAATCAGAGAGGAAGTGTACAATAAAACATTGCAGAAACAGGACAGCATTAAGAAGCTTTTTGACAGAAGAACAAAGGCCAGCAATTTCAAGATTGGGGACAAAGTTTTAAAGTGGGACTCAAAGAGAGAAGACAAGGGAAAGCATGGTAAATTTTACAATCTATGGCTTGGCCCTTACTCTATTCATTCAGTTGCTGGAAACAATGCATTCTTCTTACAAGAGTTGGATGGAACAGATTTGTTTGGGGGTCCTGTCAATGGCAGGATGCTCAAGCATTACTTCTCTTGATTCATGATATGTTTTTAAGCCTTCTTTTTTTTCTTTTTCATTATGAATATTTCATCCACCATTGCATTCAAAGTTATGAAAAATCAAAAAATACAAAAACAAAGAAAGAAAGAAAAGAGGGCAGAAATGAAGAACAAGGAAGGCACAGCCCCATGCCAAAAAGAGAAATAAATCTGAAAGTGTGCAAGCTTAAAATGCCACTCCTGCAAAACACACTTCTAGTTAGTCAAACCGTTTAATTTTGACTAATTAGCTTTCAATTTTCTGCTGATAGGGTAGTGAATTTGATTTGCCAAACTGTTTAATCTTGGCTTATCAGTAGATAGATTAGGATAGAAATTAAAGGTTCAAACATATTCAAAATCTGAACCAAAGTCTCCAAAGAGAGATGACTCAAAACTGTGTTATTTTTCTGAGTCATAAAAAAGAAAAACTGGTTCTAATTTGCCCAAAATCTGAATCAGATATCAAGAAAGAGACAGCTCAAAACAAAATTAAAAACAGAGCTGTAAAGAAAAAGAAGGCCATAATGAGAAACTTTCAGATCTCAAGCCTTCCATTTTGATTTAATTTTCTGCAAATAATAATCTATGTGCAGCTTGTTCTTATGCCATAGATCATAGCAAGTCAAACAGCTCAATCTTGACTTGACTATTTTTAAATTTCTGTTTTAGAATTTAGAGAATGGAAGTTTGTTGGACTGTTTAATCCCAACAGACAGTAGACTAGGTAGAGAAATATCTGAGCTCAACTGTTTAATCTGAGTTCAGGGAGAAATAAGGATTAGAAATAGATTAGATTTCCTGCTTTCAAAAGAATAAAATGTTGTGAATAGAGTTTGCAAATCCAAGTGCACTCTGATGAAGAAAAAATGCTAGATCTGTAGGATTGGGTAGGTAGCAAGCTTGTTGATAAAGGTCCATTGTTTTCATGGCTGCCAAATATGTTTTTAGAGAAGATCATTCAATCACAGAAGGACAGCCCAATGGATGAGGCAACTAGACAGCCTCCCAGAAGTCAAGTCTGAATTCTTGATGCCTTCAAGAAGGCACCATCCCCAAGTGGAGCCACTGTTAGCCACCTATAATATTTTGTTATACCAAAAGGTGGCTAAATCTGTTTTGAGCCTTCAAGGAACAATTTTTCATTACTAAAAATTTGTTGGCTCTTGAAGACTCCTTGTAGGCCTCATGCTTCTGTCCAAAATCTTCATTACTTTTCCTATTAATTCTGCTGATTTCCTGTAAGAAACTGCTGAAGAAACCATCATTTTTCCCCTTTCTCCCACTCATAACTAACCTTCATTTACTCCCCCTTTTCTCCATATTATTTCCCTACTTTTCATAAGTTCTCCCTCCATTTATGAAAAATTCCCCTTTCATAGTTAAAGACTCACTTTTTAACTATTTCGGAACCTCCACACCCATTTTTATCCTTGAAATTTCTCATAAAAAATCAAGGTTTTATTGCTATGGACCTAAGCCCCTTGGGCTAAGTCCTAAAACCACTTCCCCACATATGCCCGTCACCCAAGACCAAGAGCTTAAGCATTAGGGGCCAATCGCAATTGAAGGCCGGGCGGGATACAAATTCCTTTGTAATATTTTAAAAACCCCGATGCGATTAGTTTATATTGTTAAGTCTTGCGATGTTTTCTCCACCGTTGATCTTCCCGTCAGATCAACGGTCAGCGCTCAATCGCTCTGTCCCTCCGATCGCAATCACAAGTCCTTCTATTCGCCTCCCGATTGCGTGCCCCGATTAAATCTCTACCGTCCATTCTCCCCGCAGATCAACGGTCTGCGCTCAATCGCGTTGTCCCTCCAATCGCAATCGCAAGTCCTTCTGTTCGCCTCCCGATTGCATCACAGCCGTCCATTTCCTGCCTATCCAACGACCCTTATTCCTTCCGATCACAAGTCCTACCGCCATTTCAAAACCCGCCGATTCGTTTCCCGCCGTCGATCTGATCTGCAGATCAACGGCCAGCGCTTAATCGCACTGGAAGTTCAATCGCACCCCCTTTTGTGCCACCCCCGATTGAGACCCTCCGATTAGATCTGGACCGTCCACGTGTCCAGATCGGACGGTCCAAAACCGCTCCTCCTTATTCTTCTCCCGCTATCCTTTTTGCCTTCCTATGCAGATCTCCACCGTTGGTTGCCCTCATCCGACGGCTACGCTCCTCCCCCGCCATCCGAAGCAGTTTAAACCTATTTCCGCAGGATTTCTTAACTGTTGTTGTGTTTTGCAGGCGTTTTAATGGTTTTCCATTATAGAATGAAGGAAAACCGAGGGATGGGAAATAAGTTTCCTGTGCCTTCGGGCTATCTTAAGGAGGCCATTCACGGGGTTCTATTCCATGTCTTGTCAGTACTCTATGAGTATTGATGCCGTAAAGCCCAGTGTGGGTCTGCACATCGACAAGACACTGTTTTAAATCAAACACAGTTAAAGAGTATCAGTTTTGAGAATAAAGCACAGCAGATGAAGATTGAAGACAGTTTTTATGGGGATTACGGCTAAGACAGTTATCAAAAGCCTAATCCCCAATCTAAAACACAGTTTAAAGGAAAAACCTAAAGTGTTTTATCAGACAAAAATCCTCCACCGCCACATCTGAGGCAAATTGATTCCTCAGCTACCAACGAGCCACCTGTTGCCTCGAACCATTCAGAACAGAGGCCGAAGTTATTGCTCGAAGAAATATCTGCCTCCAGCATTGCCAAGAGGTTATTTCTGCAAGGAAACCAATGAATAAATATCTGCAGAGTTATTCCAAAACAGACACAGAGCCTCAAAGTCAAACAAAGCTTCCCCCGAGCTTTGATATTTATTATGAAATAGTTAATGTAGTGATCCACCTGTAAATTTTTCCCTCGAGCCTCTCAAAGGGCCGAGAAGTCTTCACTCTGCATTAACTGTCCTTGAGATATTTTGTTAAAATCTCACCTCCTCATCTTCCTATAAATACTTCTACAGAAGAGGAGAAATTGTTGGTTACAGAACTTTGAAATACACTTGAGCTTGAGACTTCTATTTGTACATAGTATTCACTGGCCCTTGAAGCTCTGTTTGTGCTAGAGTAGTTAGGTTGAATAGTAAAGATGATTGCTGAACTGAAACATTGGACTTGAAGTTTGTAGCTGGTTTGACATCAATATAAAAGCTGTTTCATGGGATCCTAATCTATATTGACGGTGATGTTATTCTCATTTGTAACTTGTTGTTTTATTTATGTTTTCATGTTGTTTCATTTTCCACTGTAAAGAACAGTTTAAACAGGGTTAGGACCTGTTGTATATCAGTAACCTTCTCTGGCTGAGAAATCTTTATTTGAATGTTTTCTTCCAATCTGTGTTATTTAGGAATGACTTAATTCAGTTTTAGGTATGAGAATGCTGGTGTTCCCTCATTTTATCGTCCTAGCTGAATATTATTTCTGAATGTTACTTTCAGTATGTGTTATGTGATGATGAACTGAAGGAAGATATGGTTAGCCCTGGTCCCAGACTTGAGAATGGTCTAAGATCTAGCAAGTGGTTAGCCCTGGTCCCAGACTTGTCTGCATAACTAACAGATTGTTTCCCTTGGAATGTGTTAAAAGCTGGCTAGTTTAGAAGCACTTGCTAGATCTTAGACCATTCTGTGTTATCTTCGTGTCTCCCCTTGTTTTGTATGTTTTCTATTGGAAGTGTGTCAAAGGCTGGTTGGTTTAAAAGCACTTACCAGATCCTAGTCTGCTTTCGTGTCCTCCTTAAGTGTTTGCCAAAGGTTGACTGGTTTAAAAGTACTTATCAGATCCTAGGCTGCTCTTCGTTCTACATCCGTCTAATTCCCCTTCTTAGTGTATCACTCCATTCCATAAATCAAAATTTAAAGAAATCCTTAGACATAGATGACTTTCCCCTTGGATCACACTTGATGTTGTTGTTCAATTAAAGCCTAGATATGACTCCATAGCCCAATGGACTAAAAACCAGCGTTATATCTATCTATCTGCCAAAACTGTTCTATTTGCTTGCAACTTCTCACTTTTGAAACTTTTTGCACTTAGGATTTTCCCCTCAAGTAACATTTCATGCTCAACCATCCAAAACAAAACAAAACCCTTGGCCTTCATAACTAGCCTAATATCATTACCTTAAGCTTTTCAAAGACAATATCCATCTTTGTACATATTGGAGAGATCCCTCTCCGGATTCAGGAGGGCTAGATCCTAGAATCCCAAAGTTGGTTGAAATTATGTTAACTCTGTGATTGGACTCTCCCAATCTTGCTAATAAATTACAGAGACCTAACACCAATATTAACTTCACGTAGCCGGAGAGGTTGCGTTACATCAACATCTTGGAGCAATGGTCCGATAACGGTACGTTCCCCTTCAGATTCTGGAACAGAGATATTTCGCAGGTTATCCACTTCGTCGTTAATTGCCAAGCTCTGGCAGTTGACTATGTCTTGCATCTGGGCCTCCCATGTCAGAACAACTGGTGGGGTGTGTGGGTGAGGCTTCTTAAATATGAATGCATCAATGTCTTGTAGGGATTCATCAAGCATCTTTGTTCCCCCAATAAGTCTGAACGTTCCAATAAAGTCCTCTTTTAATATTTCCCAATGGCGGGTCCGCTGATGTAACTCTGCATCTAAGTACCAAGTGGCAGGGATAGGGCCCAAGGCATGTATAAATAGATGGATCCATTCGTCTGGGTTTCGGTCGGCCCATTTGGTTGTCCAAGTACGCAGATGCGCGCGGGGATCCTCAGGCCCTAGGAATATCTTGGTGCGCACATCAACACGAGGTGTGAACCGCAGCACCATCCTATCCTGACACGTCTCCCAGTCTGAAAAAGATTTCTTGTGGGTATCCCACTAGTGTGCAGGCATGCCACGCAGTGCCATATTGAGTGCCCAAATATGCCAATATTTTGGCACCCTAGCCTCTAATGTTCTTAAGAAGTCCTGGACAGAACTAGATTCATCAAAGTGGGGAAGGTCCCTTACCTCCGAAGTAATGCAGTAGAGGGTCCTTGGAACCCGAGGGCATTGTAGTACTAAGACATTGTGTAGTCGGGTCTGCCAACTCTCAAGTTCTTCATCCGGGTCAGAAAAGTACTCCCTATTTTTCTCCCAATCAAATACTCCGCCTGTTGTAGGGTCACCCTGGTCTTCGTCTTGTGTCGTCATCCTGTAGATGTGATCGAGTTCCTCCTCTTCATATGCTGGTTCTATATACCGCATACCCTCAGCGGGATCCAGTGGTACTATTACACGTGTACCGTTCTTCTCAAACACCATGCTACATTTTTTTAGATTAATGACACCCCTACGTCGATAGCCCAGTCTATTCCTAGGAGGGCAGGATAGGGATCCGTATCTTCCACAATTTCTATGACCTCAAAGTCAGCTAGGACCTTTACTCTTGCGATATTGACCACAACTTTTGGCAACCTTCCCAGAGGGATGATCTTCTGTTGATTCACCATTCGCATCTGGATGGTGGACCAGTCTAATTTAGGTTCTCCCATTCGTTGCCATGTCTATTTTGGTAAGACGTTCACATCAGATCCAAGATCAAGAATAACTTGATCTATCTCATAGTCACCAATCTGCGCAGTCAATCGCATTTCCCTCTCGGTGCACCTTTTGTAGCTGTGTAATTTGTGTACTTCCTTAACCTCAACCGCTGTGCTGGGCCAGGCTGCGCAGTCTTGTAGCAATACTTGAATATTTTCTCCAGCTTGTGGGTTGCGTGGTAGCTTCAAGCATGCCCTTAACAAGGTTTCAACCTCCTCTTCTGTCTGGAGGTGCGTTGGCGGCTGCGCAGGGGCTTCCAGCGACTCCTGTTTCCTGGGATTTGGTTCCTTCTGAGCAGCAAGCTCCTCCCTTACTTCCTGAGTGACCATGCTGCGCGTTATGACTTTTATACTGGGATCTTCACTCCTTAGCTCCATTTTGACTCTCTGTAAATTTTTTGTGGGGGTAGATTGTCTGTCCTTCATTTTTGTTAGCAAGATCGGGCATTCTTCGATCTCATGGTCCAGCTGTCGGCAATATTTACAGGATTTCCTAGTGGGATTTGGGCAGTCCCTGGCGAAGTGCCCTACCTCTCCACAGTTGTAACATATCAGCTGGCCCCGTCCTCATCCTACGCTCCCTCCCCGTCCCCCCTTCCCCTTGCAGGAGAGCCACCAAAGGTCGCAAGAGATCGCGGAGAGGCAGGATCGGATTTTACCCTATAGAGGTTTCCTCGATATACCAACAAGTCATATGTGCGACAATTCTTCTCATTGTGCCCTATAGATCGATAGAACCTGCACCATTGTTGCTTCAATTCACCCCTATTTATCCAAGGACACTGGGTTGTATCATGTAGTCTCGCTACCGGGCAATCTTTGCACCAGAGGTCCGTGTCGACCCCTTTTCCCCGTTTCGTCCGTAAGCTTTGTATTTCCATGTGCATGGCTCCGAGTTGCTCCTGAATTTGCTACACTCCTTCCCTCGTGTCATCCTTAGGCGCAGCTTCAAGTTTCATGGCAGCTTTGAAGGCTTTTTCCTACGATTCGAAGGTCTGGTGGCCCATGGGTATGCGTAAGTGAGGTAGCAACATAGCGATGAACCATTTCGTGCGATGTTTGTCGTCGTACTTGAACTCACCTTCCCTGATCACTTTCTTTAACTGTTGATTTGCCTCCCATACCGACTCAGACGTTCCTTGCTTGAAGTCTTTTACTTCTGCTACTAGCTGGGAATAGGATTTCGGCTTTTGGAATTGTTGTTTTAGGGCATCCTTAATATTTTGAAGCGTTGTGCTCCCGTTTTGAGATATATACCGCATATACCAGTCCAACACCCTCTCTTTGAAAGCCAAGGATAGCTGCGCTCTCTTCACCGTATCACTTACCACCCCTTGTGTTGTCCATACTAAATCGGCCACGAACCAAAATCGTTCCATGTCCTCATCGGCTGCTCTTTTAAAGGTAGGTAACTTTAAGTGTGTCGCCATGGGCTCCTCTGGTTTATCTTCCTGGGGCCCTAACATCAGGGCAGCTGACGGACCTTGTGTAGGTCTCGGCGGACTATGAGCAGAGCGATCCTCTTCTCGACTGTTTTTATATTTCTTACTGCTTCGTGTTGTGCTTCCACCCAGAATATCACTCATTCAACCCCGCGTTAGATCTCCAATGCCATTACCCAATCCCGTTTCTCAGACTTCTTCCAATCCCGGCAACGGAACCATTTGTTGGCTTGAGGGGTCCTGACCCAAGTTCAGTGTGCAAGGTTTTCCAACAAAGCCCTATACTACTGGCCCTTTCGGCAGTGGCCTTCTTTCGCAGGTCACAGTCTCACCTGAAGTAGTATAGGTGGGTGCTGGAACCAGTTTTCCGCACCCTGAGAAAGGAAAGGTAAGGCAAGCAGAGCTGCGTTCTATCTTGTAATTCCCATATTACCTTGTTTCTTCGCAGGGTTAATTATCTATTTTCATCCACGTGCACTAGATCTATAATTATATGCTTTCTATAACATCAACATAGCATTATATAGACAGAGCGGAATAGATCTAGATCCAAGCATTAAGTACACAGACCTTCGCAATGAAAAGACAGAAAATACATAACACAGCAATTATCAGCAAGTCATACAACAGTACTCACAGATTCAGATCTCTAATAATCCTTTGCATTCATTCATTCATCAATCTTTCCTTACAATTCCCTTCCCAACCTGCGCACACAGAAGCAGGGTCTGCACACAGATGGACTAGGATCTCCACGCACATAGCCAGCAGGAGTCTGTTCCCCAAAAACCCAAACAGATAGCTTAAACAACAAATCGCATCAATAGCTCATCCATCCCTATCCTTTACGATACAAAATACATCTCTATTTATAATAATCTAGCCTCGACTTTCCTATGGTCCACAACCCATGGTTTTCGGACCCCTAGTTTACCCTTTGACCCATTATAATGTGTTCGGGGCTTTGACCCGCCCCAAAACCCTTGTGCTATACTAAATATAATAAAAAATAATCAAAATGGACCAGTTTCGCAGCTTGTTAGGAGACCCCATTCCAACATGAATGGGATGAGTTTTCTGAAGCAATAAAAACTCCTAAAACCAATCCCAATACTGATCAAGTTACTAGTTTTTAGACACCAGAACGTTCCCAGAAGTTAGCAGAAATTGTTCTTCCACTACAACAAGTTCTAGAAACTCATGATTGAGAGATCATACCTGCCTACCCTAAAGAAAAAATAGTCTTACAAGTTGAGGAAATTCCTTTGTTGAATATCTTCTACAGTCCTATTCATAAGGTTGTAGTCAAGAGAAGCAAAAGGAGAAGAATTTATGAAACATTCTCAAATCTTACAAATGAATCTGTTGACGTTTTGTGGAAGGATCCTTAGCTAATCCTACTGAACATTTAACCAAATTATCACAGCTTGAAGGTGCATATGCTACTACCATTGTTGATGAAGCTACTGGTGTTAAAATATTGCTGAAGCAGAAGGAAGACAGAATACAAGAACTAGAGATATTGTTAGATCAGGAAAAATCTAACTCCAATGAGCCAATCAAATCAAAGATGGTCCAATTTCAAAAGGATTTTGAAAAGCTTAATTTACAGCATCAAGTAGAAATCGTTGAGAAGCAAGCACAACTGGAAGCAGTAATGACCAGGTTACAAAGCTAGCCACAATTAGAGCAATTCATAAAAGAAGAATTGGATATAAATGCTAAGTTAAAGCAACAACGGGAAGTATTTTTCCAGCAAGCTTACATTATTGACTCTTATTGTGACTCAAATGAAATATTGATCCAGCAAGTAGCTATCGAGAAACTTGAATATGAGAAGCTCGAGAAGAAAATCAACAAACACATTCAATGGAAAGTATCAGACTCAGGTAAATAAGCTAATCTACCCCAGGTAGATAAGTTCCACCACGAGATATTATTCAAAGATTGGGAAGCACAAATAAAGTAGGCAGAGAAAGCAACAACGAAAACATCAAGATTATCAAAGGAAATTATTGATATGTATGTGAACAGTTGGTGAAAGCAGAACTTATTAAAGATTATACGTCTGAAGTTTTCTCAGAAGTCAAACAGCTAGAAAAACAATGGAAACAAAAGGAAAAGACACGGGATGAAATAATTAAAAAAGTAAAAAAGTTTGATCAAGAAAATTATTGGAATTTTCTGATCAAACCTTATCATCAATCCCAGATCCTGCAGTCTTTAACAGATTCAACAAGAAGATCATAGCTAGTACTCTCAAATATAGTATTCAAGGGATAGGTCATATCAAGGATTTCACAGCTAGCTTAGCTTAATCCCATACTAGATATTTGTCAACTTCGTGACCAAATCCAAAAGAAAGGGTGGAATTCATAAATCATATTGTTACTTTATTTTCCTAGATTTTAGTTTAAGTTAGTCTTACAAGGATGGTTGTTTGAAACCTCCTCTATATTTTTGTAATAATCTATTTTAGAACATAGTTAGTTTACTATTTAAACCCCTCTCATGCATTTAGAGAAGGGTCCAGAAATTTGTCAAAAACATTTGCAAAGAATGCACTATTGTAAGTTTGTGAATGCTTTGATGAATGGATGGAACACAATCTGTTATCTTTTGACAATTAAAGCTGTTTAACTGATGTTTCACTATTGTACTCTTTAAATTGCTTGAAAGTGAAGAGGAGCATATAAACTACTGTAAGTTTACATGAGTAGAACTTCATACATATGGTACTTCTATTCACTTGTATTAAGTTTTTCTTTATATATTGGCAGTCATCTTTTTATTGCATTATATATTTGAAATGTTATTATAGATGAATGTTACATGCACTTTTGTTCTAATATTTGTCTGTGATTTCTTATTGAATGTATAATTACACATATGAATGCGACATATTTTTCACAATTATTCTAATCAAACTACTTTGTTAGAAGAATCATCTTACAACATTTTTATCTCTTTTAACTATTAAATGATATATATTACTAATAGTTGAAGGATATCTCTTTAGATCAAATAAAGGAAGAAACACCATGGTTATATAGTAGAATAAATAGTTTAGATAGATGCATATGATAGATTAAAATCATTCTCCATTTGCATGTTTCATAATCAAAACACCCTAAAAATAATCCTTATTGGGAAACTAGTCCCATTATCCCCAGTTGGAGCCACTACACCAAACGGAAAAGGAGTTGCTTTAAGGTCTGGACCAGGTGGTTTCCCCCAGTTTTGGCAGCGGAATTCCAAGGCCTCAACATTTTGGCGCTAGAAGGAGGGTCTTGTGAATGGAAAAAAGGTCTGATCAATTTAAAGGTCAATATAAGAGTCTCTCTCCCTCTAGATCCCCATAAAATTCCATAAAATTATCTAGATCTTCATCTTTAAAATCTGAAGTTGATCATCCTTCTCCTAAGTCTCCTAGTGATACTCAACCCATACTATCTCTTGATTCTCATCAAAATTCCCCAGAATTTCAGTCTTTGATAGAAAAGTTAGAAAGTGTATCCATTTATGCTGAAAATCCTTAATCTTCTCAAATACCGGATATTAGTATTTCGTCTTCCTTACAACCTCGAAGAACATTAACTCGATCAGAAAGTCAAAAGACAGGAATTCTTCCTTTTGAATTTCTAATCGATAATACTCAAAAGAAACTAAATAGGACTCAATCAGAGTCAATTTCCAGCAACATCTTATCCCATTCATCATCATTACCTCGACTCACTTCCACAACTTCCATTCCAACAATCAGTGTTTCTTTAACTAGTTCCAGGACTCAAACTAATATCCCTTCAACTAGTCCTAACACTCAGCCTACCTCTTCTTCAACTCAAACTCAATCCATCACATCCATCCAAACTCTAAAGGCAGGTCATCGATGGAACAATCCAGGGGTTGTAAATATGCTCACTCCTCTTCATGCTCTTCCAAAATACCCTGAAAGGTGGTTACCCAAATTCAATCCTGATGATGGTCTTCTGGCAGAAGAACACATTCACAATTTTATGTTAGCCATCAATTTAAAGGAAGTAGTTGAAGAGGATTGCATTGTAAGATTATTTATGTATACTCTAATAGGATCTGCAGGATCATGGTATTTTTCACTGCATACCTACTCTATAACTAGCTGGAATATGTTCGAAGAAAAATTTCTAGCTAAGTTTGGGGATGACAGGACCACTGCTACGCTCATCAATGATTTGCCAAATCTAAAATCTAAAACAGATGAGAAAATAAAATATTTTAATTCAAGATTTAATAAATTACTAAATAAAATTCCTGCTACATCATTTCCTGGTGCAGAAGTTCAAATTGAGTGGTATAGTTCATCTCTTCCATCCAATATAGCTATTTTTGTTGATAGAGAAAAACTGCCAACACTTGCAGAAAACATGAAGGAATCTTTATCTGTAGAGAAATGCATAACCGCTCTTGAGAAGAAGAATTCTCAAGAAGATCAAAAATTAAAAAAGGGTATCTTTTAAAGATGATTCTAAAAAGAAAATGCCAAAAGACCCTTTTGATGTGGAAGGTCTTCAAAAATTTTTGAAGACTATGACAAACGAGATGGCAGATATCAAGAAACAAGTTGCTAAAAAAATGAGCTCAAAAAAGACTTTCAGAAACTTCAAGAAAGGTCAATCCTCTAATACTCAACCTCAAAATATCATATCTAATGCTGAATCTGATCAAGATACAGAGGAAGAAGAAGATGATGAAGAGGAAGAAGTTGAACTAAATGGAATGTGGGATTTCATCCTACCAAATGAAGAACAACATGAAGCTTTCCTTGTGAGTACAAGGAGCAAAAATACTATTGAAGCAACACAGCTAAATCAATAGCAAAAGATTTCAACTCATGCTAAGGATAAATCAGTAAGAAAAAAGTCTACTTCAAAGGCTACAAAAACAAGTCCTGTTACTTCAGATACTCCACTACATCTAAAACAATGGTAGTCTCAGACACTATTAAGTATAACGTAGTTGAAGATATGAAGAAAACTAGGGCCAACATTTCAATTCACTATCTTACTAAATTAAAGTAGCAAGAGAAAATCTTACTTAGAGACTTAAATGTGGTTCCTGCTTCAACCTTACCTGCTCCAGTAATAGTACAAGTTTCTAATGAAATGGGTAAGCCACCTTCCCCTTCAACTACAATAGATGCTACAGACTTGATTATGATAGGTGATCGATCCATCTCTCATATTCCTTCATTCCTCTTAACCTATGAGATCTATAATAAAAAACGTTCATAATTGTTTGATAGACTCAGGGGCTTCCTCTAATATAATGCCAAAATCAGTCTGTGCTAAGTTGAACATAACTCCTCATAGTTCCCTTGTTCATATATTACAGCTTGATAGAACCAGAGTAGAGGTGGTAGGAGAAATAAATTATGTTTCCATCAAATTGTCATCAAATCCGAAGGTTACACAAATACTTGATATACTGGTGGTTGGTATTCCTAAGTTTTACGGCATAGTTTTAAGCCGAGACTGATTTGAAAAACTTCATGGATATTTTGCAACAGATTGGTCGCATATGTGGCTACCATATAATGGAAAGCCAAATCAAATTTGGGTAGACCATGAAAATTTCATGAAGCATACAGTCACCAATATTGAAGGAGTAAATGAGCCAGTAGAATTCAATAATAAAATTATTGGAAACTACTCAGTAGGGTCGTTTTTTAGAAATTTCAATGCTCAGCCATCACCTTTCTTTGATAATGCAGTTGTTTCTCAAATTGAGAATTTTTCCCAGACAGATAGTTCCAAATGTATACATTTTGTAGATAGAACAGTAATTAATTCTTTATTTTGGACTCTTTATTTTGACGGTTCTAAATTTGAAGATGGTGCAGGCGCTAGCTGTATTTTAATAAACCCAGAAGGAGAAAAAACCATGTTATCCTGCAGATTAGAATTCAATTTTACAAACAATGTAGTTGAATACGAAGCATTAGTCCAAGATTTGTACAAAGCCATTGATCTTAATATCAAATATCTGAAAGTCCTAGGAGATTCACAAATCATTGTTAGACAGGTAAGAGATACCATTCATTGTAATTCTAGACATTTAAAGCATTATCAATCAATAGTCCAAGAATTAACCATTCATTTCTTAGCCTTTAACATTTCTTTTGTACCTAGAATGCAGAATTCTAGTGCAAATCTATTGGCTAATGTAGCACCAAAGTTAATTCCATCTCAAGAGTTTAGTATCGATATATTTTCCATTGAATTAATTTTTATACCATCTGTTCCTGATAATATTACCAATTGGAGAGTATTCAATAATGATTTAGATATCATAGATTTCTTAACATCTGAAGGATCTTATGATAGTCAAATTTTGGATGAAAATGAACATGACATTCAAATTAAGAAAGAACAAGACGAAAATCCTATTCCTAAATATTTTGTCAATTTAGAAGACCTATATGATCTAAAAGATAGGTTTAAAAGACTTACTAACTCAAAAATACAAAGCTCTACCTTAAGATTTGAGTTAGTAAATCTAGGAACTAACGAAAAACCTCAAAATGTCAATTTAGGTCTTGGTCTGTCTTCCGAAGAAAGATTTTTATTCATCAGATTATTTAGAATGTACAAAAGTGTCTTTTCTTGGGATTACACTGATCTTAAAACATATGATACTTCTGTGATTGAACACACAATTCCTATGATCTCAGAAGAAAAACTTATACAGCAGAAATTGAGGAAGATTCATCCAAATCTGGAAAATCAAATCAAGACAGAACTTAACAAACTCCTCAAGGAAAAAATCATCTTTCCAGTTAGGCATTCTAAATGGGTATCAAATTTGGTATCTATCAGGAAGAAGAATGGTGATATTAGAATTTGTATTGATTTTAAAATTTAAAAAAAGCATGTCAAAAGGACAAATTTCCATTACCAACCATGGAACAAGTATTGCAGACAGAGTTGGTTCTGAACTTATGTCCTTTCTAGATGGATTCTCAGGATATAACGAAATTCTTGTACATCCAGATGACACACTGAAGACTACATTCAGGACTAAGTGGGGAACTTATGCCTATCAAAAGATGCCATTTGGATTGATTAATGTAGATGCCACTTTTCAGAGAGCTATGGACACAAATTTTAGGGGGATCATAAATAAATCAGTAGTTATTTATTTAGATGACATTACAATCTTTTCTAAACAAGTAACCAATCATGTGAATGACCTAAAGCAAGTCTTTGCGTGATATAAAAGGTATGGCATCTCATTAAACCCAAAGAAATCATTTTTTGCATTAGATGAAGGAAAAATTTTAGGATTCATTGTGTAAAACAAAAGAATCTATATTGATCCTAAAAGAATTGAAGAGATTAAAATAATTCCTTTCCCTCCTAACAAGAAAGCTATGTAGTCGTTTCTTGGGAAAATTAATTTTGTTAAAAGGTTTGTCCCTGACTTTTCACAAATAGTTTTACTATTACAGAACATGATTAAGAAAAATTCAGTCTTTAAATGGGGACATAATGAAAGAGAAGCATTTGATTTGATTAAACAATCCATTGTCAATGCTCCATTCATGAATACCCCCAATTTTCTTGATCATTTTACTTTGTATAATTTTTCATCAGATACATCATACGTTGTTATTTTAACACAGCTTAATGACCAACAAATTGAAGCACCAATATCATTTTTCAGTTCCAATTTGCAAGGTGCAGAACTAAATTACACATTTTTGGAAAAGAAAGCATTTGTTGTCTTTAAGACTATAAAGAATTTGAGTCCATTTCTACTAAAAAATCACACCAAAATCATATTTCCATTCTCTGCAGTGAGACAGTTATTATTGCTAAGAGAATTAGGAGAGAAAAGGGCTAATTGGGTTACCACTTTACAAGAATATGATGTAGAAATTAGACCCTCTAAAATTGTTAGAGGTCAAGATTTTTGCAGAATGCTTACAGGAGCATCCCATCTACCATCAGAAGAAGATTCATGTAACAATGTGAAAATATCAGAGGTAAGCCTCAACGATGCACAATCTCAATACACTGATCTCATATTTTGTTTGAAGAATGGATATGCTCCAACCCAACTCAGTTACAAAACAAAACAGGCTTTGAGATTAAAGGCCAAGAAATATGAATTAATCAATGATGTATTGTTTAGGAGAAATTTTGATTTTGTACTACTAAGATGCTTAGAAAAATCTGAAGCAAAGAAAGTCTTGCAGGAAATCCATGATGGACCATCTGGAGGACATTTTGGAGGAAATATGACAACACACAAAATCCTGCATGCAGGTTACTATTGGCCTACACTTTTCAAAGATGCTCATGAATATGCAAGAAAATGCAAAGTGTGTCAAAGTGCATCTGGAAGACAAAGGAAGCCATCCTTCCTATTACAGCCAGTCAATATCAAACAACCATTTGAACAATGTGGATTAGATATAATCGATGATATTGTTCCTAACTCTTCCAAAAAACACAGATATATTCTCACTGCTACAGATTACTTTACTAAATGGGTGGAAGAAATTCCATTAAAGGTAGCCAACTCTGAGAATATCATTGATTTCATCGACCAATACATCATAACTGGGTTTGGCTTACATACTGCTTCAATGTTTGATAACACATCTTACTTTTCAGGAACTGCTATGATGGAATTTTCAATCAAAAGAGGTTTTAAACTTAAGTATTATGTGAATTATTACCCACAAGGAAATGGTTTAGCAGAATCCACGAACAAAAACTTGATTAGAATAATCAAAATAATTGTTGATAAAAACCAACAAAATTGGCATAAGTCATTAATATTTTCTCTTTTGGAAGACCGAATAACACAGAAAGCTTCTATTGGCACTTCTCCATTCAATCTTGTCTATGGAAAAGAAGTTGTACTTCCTATCAATGTAGTTATTCCCTCTCTTTCTTTAGTACAATTTATTGATGAATCTCCTTCTTCTTCTTTACAAATTAAACAATGTCAAATTCTTAAATTAGAAGAAGAAAGAGAAAAAACTAAACATACACATGCACATCATCAATAGATAGTAAAAGCCTCATTTGATTCAACTTCTGTTACTCCAAAAAAAATTCAAATTGGTGATCTGGTATTGAAATGGGACAAGGCGCATGAGAAAAAAGGTAAACACACGAAGTTTCAAAAACTCAGGCTATGTCCATTTCAAAAAATTGAAGAAATAGGCCCATCGACATTCTTATTGCAAGATCTATCAGGGAAAAGAGATTCTTTGCCTGTAAATGGGTAGATTTTGAAAAAATACTTTTCATATGAGGCAACCCCTTCTATTCCCTATATACTAGTGTCTTTTTCTTTTCCTTAGGAAAATAAAAGTTGCTTAGTATAAATTTTTGGCTTTTCAAAATAAAATCTCAGATGATCCTTTTTTATTTATCGCTTATAAAAATAAGAAGTGTTAAGGAAACAATCGAAATATTTGAAAGTCATATAGATTTTATTTTCACTAAAAGATGCAATTTCATTGAAGCTATTTATTCTCTGGTGAATTCTCATCCTTATATAGCATGATTATTCTGTCATCAGCCAAGAAAAGAATCCTTAACATAGTAAAAACTATTTTACAAAGAAGTAATCTAAAACTCAACATTATCATCCAGAATCCTCATAAGGACCAATGATTCACCCCATCCGGTAAAACTTATCAATTTTCGAAACAAATTCAAAAAGATTATAACTAAAAAAGCTTAAAAGATAATAAGTCTCATCATGAGCTTGTTTACCATGCTCATAGGGAAATAGTTGAACTGACATTACCAATACTGCCTACCACAACAGCGTAATGACTTGAGATTATATCAAGATGACAAGGGGTCTCATTAAGAGCCAGCTTAATCAGTTTAATTACAAATAGTGAATGGAATTGTCATTATTTGGTTACCAAACCAAGACAATGGCTTTTAAGTAAATAAAAATATGATGCAAAAAAGAAAAGTTTCAAAAAATATCAATTGTTTAAAGTTCGAATTTATTTTTGGAAATTGTAAGAAACACTAGATGGGCCAATGAATCATTGCTAGGTAAAAGGTAACCCTGCCAAAAGCTTAAATTTCTTATTAGAACAGAGGCTCTACCTGTGATAAAAGAGTAAATATTTATAAAGCTAATCGGTAAGAGCCACCTGCTTTATCCTTTTGAACTGAGTAAACACTGATATAGATTCTCATACTTATATATTAAAAAGAGGGATTCTTATGAATTGTAATTAAGAGAAATTTTATTTCTTAGTAAGATATTATTTGTTTGAAATTCATTCCTGCAACTATTTTTATTTTCAAAAGAGTTTTCAGAAATTTCAAAAAGTTAGTTAGAGATAGCTGGTTCTCCCAAGTGAATCGCCAATTGTTGCGCTATACAACACCCCTCATTTATTTTAATAAATTGGGACACTTTAGAAATAATTAGGAAAATTATTTTTATCTTTAAAACAAAAAAATTTAGGAAATAAAGTTTTCTTTGTTCTTTTCCGCTTTATTCCTTAGTGCGCATCGCAAACCGCATAACTTACAACCAAAAGGACTTGAAATCCACTAAGTCACGTGGGCTGCGAAATGCACTAAGCCTTTTCCGGAGTTATATTTAAAAACTTGCAAATGCTTCAATCACCATTATAATTTGTTTATCGCATCGCACCTCATTTAAACAATCAAAATTATAAAGAAATTAGGTATAAGTTGTGATTATGCGGACCCGACGAGCCACCAAAGTAATAAACATAAAGCTCTAAAGTACCATAAAGCACAGCCACTTGACTTCTTGAATGTGCACTTCGCATTTCACACGACTTAACCCAAAAAAAATTCATTTACTACATAAAAGTTGCGATGTGCGATTTGCACAGATCGCATTTCAAAAAATTTATGGGTAACATCGTAAACGGTAAAAGTTATAAGTTGCGATATGCGAATGAATGGCATTTAATTACTCAAGCATGCGAAATGACTTATGTCATATCAAACCGAAATCTGAGATCCAACGTCTTAAATTGATTGATAGCTATTTCGTGTAAAGGTGTAAGAGATTTGATTTGAAATGATTATCGATGATTAACAACATTTAATAGAAATAAAGGTTTTAATAGATTCATCTCTATTTTTGCATGTTTGAAATAATATAACAACTGATTTGTATCTTTGTTCCATGTATTTTTAATGTTTGCTCTATTTTCTTGAAATCAGGAAACCACTTAACGGAGTGAAGAAAATTGAAATGAACAAGAAAGGCAAAGAGATTGCTCAAACACCGTCTACTGAAGACTCGGACATGTCTCCTTATTTTTAGACACCACCTGCAACAAGGCTTGCAGCATTTCTTGGAATTTTCTGATCAAACCTTATCATCAATACCAGATCATGCACTCTTTAACAGATTCAACAATAAGATCGCATATAGTACTCTAAAACGCAGTATTCAAGGGACAGTTCAGATCGAGAATTTCACAGCCAGCTCAGCTCAAGCCCATGCTAGATATTTATCAACTTCGTGACCAAATCCAAAAGAAAGGGTAGAATTCATAAATCATATTGTTACTTTATTTTCCTAGATTTTATTTTAAGTTAGTCTTACGAGGATGGTTGTTTGAAACCTCCTCTATATTTTTGTAATAATCTGTTTTGGAACATAGCTAGTTTAGTATTTAAACCCCTCTCATGCGTTTAGAGAAGGGTCCATAAATTTGTCAAAAACATTTGAAAAGAATGCACTATTGTAAGTTTGTGAATGCTTTGATGAATGGGTGGAACACTATTTGTTATATTTTGACAATTAAAGTTGTTTAACTGATGTTTCACTAATGTACTCTTTAAATTGCTTGAAACTGAAGAGGAGCAGATCAATTATTGTCAGTTTACATGAGTAGAACTTCGTACATATGGTACTTATATTCACTTTTATTAAGTCTTGCTTTATATATTGATAGTCATCTTTTTATTGCATTATATGTTTGAAACGTTATTATAGATGAATGTTACATGCACTTATGTTCTAATATTTGTCTATGATTTCTTATTGAATGTATAATCACACATATGAATGCGATATTATTTTCACAATTCTTCTAATCAAACTAATTGTTAGAAGAATCATCTTACATAATTTTCATCTCTTTTAACTGTTAAATGATCTATATTACTAATAATTGCAGGATATCTCTTTAGATCCCATAAAGGAAGAAACACCTCGGGTATATAGTAGAATAAATAGTTTATATAGATGCATATGATAGATTAAAATCATTCTCCATTTGCATGTTATATAATCAAAACACCCTCAAAATCATCTGTATTGGGAAATTGGTCCCATTATCCCTAGTCGGAGCCACTACACCAAACGAAAAAGGAGATGCTTTAAGGTCCAGATTGGGTGGTTTTCCCCCATTTTTTGGCATTGGAATTCCGAGGCCTCAACAGGTCCATAATTTTCTCAACAAAATCCTAAAAATCCTATAAGTCCAATTTTGACTCAACTAATTCCTAAGGATCCTCTCTAGTTCCACAAAATCATGAAACCAATTTCTAATCTAAGATTTACAATATTTCAGAATCTCTCAATCCTCACCAATTACTCATGTTCTCCTACATTCGAGAAAATTTACAAATATGACTCACAATAATTAATCAAATCCTATTCTAAAGTTCTCACATAAAATCACTCAAAACATTTAAAATTACATTAATTAAATACTTAGGGAACCAACTCCCTTGAAAACACAAGACCCCCTAGATTCTACTAAATGTACAAAATTTGGAACCATGATGCTCCTGCATCAGACTCCCAAGGTAGAAAATAATCATAGTCTCTAGATCATGTGTCTTCAATCGTTGTCCTTATGACTCCCAGACTTTGTTTTGCAGTGAACTATTTTCTTCATTTAAGTGTTGTTCATTTACTCTACCGTCTTTTCTTTCTACTCCTGGTTTCCATACCTTATGTTGCATTGCCCCATTGGCTATGTTTCCACAGTCTGCTCTTGTCTTTTCCTTGTCCTTTTTCTTTTTCTTTCTTGTTGTTATCTTCTTCTGAGACACTTTAATCATCAACCTTATTATTTTTTCAATCTCCATGTCCATTTTATCTTCTGACTGGTACTCACTCTACCATCTCTTGTTGCACTCTATCCATTCATCTTCAAACTTTTGTTTGTTACCTCCACTTTGGAGTTGTTGGATTCTTACTACCACCCTTACATCCTTACCCTCTTGTTTCTTCTGAACTTTTATCTCATATCCAAAAAACCTCTGTTCAATATATTTGATAACAACATCATACTCATCCACCTTTTCTTCTCTATTAGCCAATACATTAGAAGCTTGGAAATAACACATATTTATGTCCCAATCGAATCTTGAGACACTCCTTAATTTCTGACTGCAACCACACTCTCATACTCTGGTTCTTTCAGTAAGTACTCCATCAATTCAATTTCTCTTTGACACCTCTCAAGAAATTCATCATGATATTGTCCTTCTTCTTTCTCCTGAGACAAATCTACCTCAACTCCTTCTTCAACACACTTTGCACTACTTTCTTCTTGTAAGCCCTCTTCAAGAGCTATCTTTACCCTGTCTTCTGCATTAACATTCTCCTACAATTGTTCTTCATCAATAACATTAGTCAAATTCATTATTTTACCTTTCTAAGATAGTATTCCTTCATTCTTTATCAGAATAAGATCCCGATCTTCCATCTCCATGACAGCTTCAGATGATTGTCTTCTCCCATTAAGTAACTCATCAATAAACTCCTTCTGCAACAACCATTCAAAGCCTTCCTCATCTGAGAGGTTTGTTTCGTCATATTTTACTTCAAGAGCTTCATCCATCTTGAAGACATCTTCAAAATGTTGCATATCTCCTGCAATACCTGAAATCATACACAAACTATCAGTTTTAAAAACACAAGACCTTCCAGTCTCAGTTGATGCTTCAGCCATCAGGTCTTCTTGTTGCTTTGAATCCTTCATACAATTAAAATCCTTTGTAGGGTTTTCCTCTGTCTCTTCATTTCTTTAAAAAAACAATGGGGCATGTTTTAGTTCACATACTAAAACTTCCTCCACATACTCACTTATTCTGAGTAATTTTTCCTTCAGTTGAGCATCCAATCTATGCTCCCACTTTACCTGCAATCTATGCCATTTGAATTTTCTTCTCATATGCCAACCATATCTCTAGTATTTCTTATTCATCTGTAACATCTCCATCAATAACTCAAGATGGAATTTTATCTTGTTAAAATTTGGGTACCAAATGACAAGTGGTTCCCTAAGGCTTTGATCTTTGGCCTACGGAAAAGTGTCCAAATGTATTTTTTACTTTTATCCTAAAGTGAATTTATAAGTGGTAAAGTCAAATCTAATTTTAAAGTGACTTTATAAGTGATAAAGTTACAAATATAATTTTAAAGTGACTTTATTAAAGTCAATGAAAAATTAGAAAGTGAAAAAGTGATTGTTATCACTCCGCCAGATTCCCAAGGCTGAGGAAGGAATCCCAACAAAGGTAACCACAGACCAAGCTTTTGACTTGATATCTAGCCTGATCAAGTCAGAGAGGGCTCTCTCCAAAAGGTTCATGGCCAGGATGACTAGAGAAACTAGGTTTTTCAGGCTAGATATAGAGTGCGGGGGGTTGTTTTGAATTGTTTTGGTTAGGAAAATCACTGGATGAAGGAATTAGGCCAAGGAAATCTAGGTCAGGGCAAATTAGTTAGGGTTTCATGGATAAATGGGGCAAGGTAGGTACAATGCTTATCACTTGAAGAGAACTATTATGAAATGGTGTTGAAGTTGAAAGAAGGGTAAGAAAAGCATAAGAGATGTATTTTTCTCAAACAGAAGAAGATGAACAAAATATGATCAGTTACCCAAAACAGAGCATGTGCAAACATGTATTCTAATTATATAACTTGTAAAAGATCATAACATATAATTTTTATGCTAGATATAGAGTGCAGGGGGTTTTTTTGAATTTTTTTGTTTGGGAAAATCACTGGATGAAGGAATTAGGTCAAGGAAAGCTAGGTCAGGGAAAATGAGTTAGGGTTTCATGGATCAATGGGGAAAGGTAGGTACAATGATTATCACTTGAAGAGAATTGTTATGAAATGGTCTTGAAGTTGAAGGAAGGATAATAAAATCATAAGAGATGTATTTTTCTCAAATAGAAGAAGATGAACAAAATATGATCAGTTACCCAAAATAGAGTATGTGCAAACATGTATTCTGATTATATAATTTGTAAAAGATCATAACATAGAAATGAAAGTGAACTTGAACAAAATAATTTCAAACATATGATACTGAAGAAGAAACTATGATAGACATTCAATACCACAAATATCCCATAAAAGTAGCTGCAACTCCTCTTTATTAGCTTGGCCAAACTAAGTACAAAGTTTCCTTGATCAAATAGCAAACATCAAACTAATTCATTACACCTCATCATGAGTTTTAACCTAATGTATTTACCCTAGATAATTTTAAAAACATGATATTTACATTTACATCATTGATTTACAGAGGTAAAAACATGATTCCCCAAGATAAAAAGTCAAATTTGCTGTGAAATTTAAAAAATATCAGCAAACTGTCAAACGCACTCTCCATCTTGTAGACCACTTTTTGAGACCTTCCCGGTGTCCAAATTGGGCCCAAGATATCTTGTTGGAAAGATTATCCTGTCTACTTCCAAAATATGCCTTCATTTTGCAAAATGAAGCTCATTTTCCTTGTCAAAAAATCATTTTACCAAGACTAGTAAACACGCAATGCCAAGGCCATAAATGAGGCAGAAACATGGTTTTTTGGTGGCTTTTTTCCCTTTTCACTGACCATTTTTCTTCCAAATGTTTAGAAAATGTATAGTGTGCATGTAATCATCATTCTAAATTCAATGGTGGTGACCATTTTCTCATTGGATGCCCCAAAAAAGAGCGTGTTTGACATTTTTGTTGTGCTAAAAATTTCCCTAAAAACACAGAAATTTATAAAATTGAAAATTTTACCAAAAACTTGTCAAAAGTGGTGGGATGATTTCTGATCATGTGTTTGATGCATGAAGTGTTACCTCGACAAGTATGTCTAGCCTCCTTTTCTCCTCTTGCTTGGTCAAGGCTTCAATTTTTTCATTGGCTCTTTTGAGCTTGGCCCTTGCAATTTTGTTCCTCATGGCATAATGCTTTTCGATCCTTATTTGAATATCATTTTCCTTTTAAGCCTTGGCCAAGATCTTCTCCAAGTGCTGGTTTACCTTCTTAAACAAATACTCCCAGTATTGATTAACAATGATTTCCATTTTTTCATCAACAATGATCTCTTTAACAAGCTCGGCTTCTCTTTTCCTCCCTAGTTCTAGAGCTTTTTTCAGCCCTCTAGTCGCAAGTCTCTTTCTTAGAGGTTGGTCCTCCTCATCATAAGGTTCACCATACTCTTCTAGTGTCTCTTCAAGCAAGGCTTTAGCCTTCTCTGCCTCTCTTTGTACTTTGATGCATTTCTCTTCATCGATTAAGTTTTTGGTCCTCAACTGTTGGTTCACTTCTTCTGCCATGATGTATTTGGTGTCAAAACCCTTGGGAGATGATGGAATGGAATGTGGGTGTAAGAACTGTGGGTTGGTGTGAGGAAATTTGAGGAGATGGGAATAGGGATTTGTGATATGAGTGAGGTGACAGGGGGTAGTGATGATGAGGGGTTTTAGAATAGGGGATTTAATTATAGGTAGGGTATAAGGAGCCTAGGAAAATGAATACCTAGGGCTTAGGGTTTTGAAGGACATGAAAATCTTAGGGAAGGAGATAGTTATGTAGGGGTTATGGGAAAGTATTTTATGATATGGGGGAAGGGTATGAAGGTTAAGGGATCGAAATTGAAGTGTAATTGGGGTATTTGAGAAGTACTAGGGTTTTAAATTTAAGGAAAGACACAAAATTTGCTTGAAAAACCTCACACAACACAAAATGATTTCATGAATAAGAGAAATGAAGCACTGGTCACTTACTAGCTTGTTTGAGGCATGATGAATCACTGTTTAAGTATGAAGGGTGACCTTGTGAAGTTTGGAGGCCTTGCAGGAAATTATTGAGGAAGATGGGAAAACACGCATCACCCAGGCTAAAAATGCCCTCCTCTTGACAGACGTGCATTGCCTTTAACAAATGCACGCCGTTTTCAGGCAAACGCGCAGCGCCAGTGCAAAACGTGTAGTGCCAGTGCAGAACACGCCCTCTGTGTGATGTACCTTTTTGCAGACCACATTTGGAGGTCTTTCTGGTGTCCAAATTGGGCCCAGGATATCTCATTGGAAATCTTGTTTTGTCTACTTTAAAAGTATACATTTTTTTCTAATTGGAGTTGATTTTCCAGATAAAAAAATGATTTTCCCAATACTGGTCAAAACTTACAAAATGGGGGTGCAAAAATGCAGTGTGTTGGTGCAGGAAACTTTTGGAGGCCTTCCTCAACTCCAAATGGAGCTCAAGATAGCTCATTGGAAAGATATTTTTGTCTATTTTTCATTTGACTCATCAAGAAAGTCATTTTGACACTCCAGATAGGATAAATCTTGATTTTACCAAGGTCAATTTAGAAGTGTAGAAAACCTCTTGAAGCAACTGTATTTTTGACATTTCTCCAAAACCATGACACCTGTGTAAAACCTGAAGGAGGTTTTTCTTCCTTGGTCTATGATGGAAAAAATACATTCTCACTTCTTTTAAATTCATCTTTTTTTGGTCAAAAACATAGTTTTAAGTAAAACTAGCCCTATGAGTGGAAAATGACTTGACTCTTGGAATGACTTCTTAAAAAATGATGGAGACATTATTTTTATGTACTGAAATGACCTCATACTTGCTGAAATGACCTCCCTTATGCCTCCACTATTCAAATTTCTTTGTTTTCATAGCAAACCCTAGCTCAGTGGGAGAGGAAATGTTTAGTGCTTGTGAAAATTGATGGCTTGGGCACCCTTGGGAAAAATGGTTAAAAAACGAAGTGAGGTCAATGATAATCATGGATATGATGTGAAAGTAGAGTAAAATAAGGTGGGATTGGTGGGATGCAAATACCAGTGCTAACATTGGCTCTAGCTGAGGATGATAGCTCCTTCTGAGGAGGTGTCAAGAACCACAGATCTCTAAATTTGTAGATCAGTGCCTTATCCATTGGGGAATTGAGTCCAATCTGTAAACTGAAACTAAAACTTAAACTAAAAACACACTGAAAACTTCAACCCACACTAATAGATAATAAAATTCATAGGGCCTTCACCTTGGGCCTCAAACCTTGATGAATTATGTCAAGACTTGCTGAAAACTGAAATTGAAAGAAACTTGGTACTAAAAATAAAATAAAATCAAACTGAAATGATACCAACCTACTCTAATTTTCTGCACAATTGTTGATTAGGTGAAATGATCCTTCCAGTGTAACCAATCCAGGAGATGGATACTTACTGAAGTTCTTCTCTCATTTTCCTCGAGCAGGCAGAATGATATACATGTAGGAAACTCACAATAAAAATTGAAACCAAGGTTTATGCTAAAAAATGAGAAAACATTCATTTTCTCCAATGATTGCAAAAAAATGTCGAAGGGCTCCTGAAAATCCTGAAGGATTACCTTGTCTTGAGATCTGGAAGCAAAAATATAATTACTCCCTTTATTCTGATCTGAAATAACACTTGGTTGTTGATCGATAGGAAGGCATAGGGAAGTATAACCTTATGTTATCTTAGTTTTGGCTGAAAATTCCTTAAGCATGAGAAATTCTGACTCAATCTCTGGAACTTTGTCTCTCTACGGTTCATATTCCTCAAATTCATAGTGTAAGTCATCCTTAAACAAGAAAAATTCTTCAAGATTATCAAACATAACAACCCTATCATCTTCATGGAAGAAAACAGTATATGTTAGCTGATCTCCTTGCAGGGAATCATCATCATAAATTGGTTTACTCACAAAAATTTTATGTATAGTTTCATCAAGCTCCTCATCGAAATTAATTTCATATTTATCGTACTTAGGAAAATGAGGTTCAGGAGAAACTTCATCAAATATTAACTTTGAAGAAGTAGATTGTATTTTTTCATGATGATCTATAAATCTAGTTTCAGGATTGTCCTCATTTAAACTTAGATTTTCATTTTAAAAAATGGAAGAAGTTTTACCAACACTTTCTTGACTATGTGAACACTGCAAACCTGCTTTAGCTTGGACTGTAATATGAATTTTGAGGGTTTGATCTATCTCATCTTCTAATAGAGGATAAAGTACTTTTTGTTTTCTTTTGATAACACAGTAATTGTCTTCTTTATCTCCTAAAGATTCACAAGGATGTTGAATATCTTCTTTAACCTTTAGCTGATCAACTTATTGCACGGCTGCAAGAATTGTCTCCTGTGGGAAGTCTTTATGAACATCAAGACAATATACATCATCTTTTTCTTCCATGAGAGAAAACACTTGCTCTTTTTGGTGATGAAAAGGATTGTCATGCAAAGCCTCCAAGATCTCCTCATCCATGAACTCATTATCATCATAAGAATCCTCTAGGTTTTGAATTAAAAGCTCAAATTGATCATAACAATGATTAAACAAATACAAAGAAGGGTAGGACTCCTTGTATTCTTCATAAAATATTGAATGGAAAACTCTAAGAGAACAAATACTGGAAGGTGGAAAACCTTCATACCAAGATCATGCTTTTCCTTCAAGAGAAACCATGAACATATTTAAAAGACAATCTTTCTTAAATTCAACCTTCAACTTGCATGTATGCATGTGAAATTTAACCAGATGTAAAGCAGCATCATTCCTATCATCATCTTTAAACATAGGAAAATTCCTTTGCAATCTACCTTAGGCATTTTATTTGGGAAACCTGGAATGTGATCCTGGCTCATGGGAGCATACCTTCTTGCAATAGTTTCCATCTTGAAAATTCTTGAAGCTACTTATCTTCATGCAATGGAGTCGCCATGAAGTGTTGATTTTTTGGATCTTTCAGTCAATGGATTCGCCAGGTTAATGGTTTAGCCTTCATATGTGTCCAACCGTTGTTCACCATCAACAATTAGATCTAAATATTTGTCGTTCTTTCCAAGGGAAGATTTGTCTTTTCACCTCCCCGGCAACAGCACCAATATTTTATCACTCTGCAAAATTCCCAAGGCTGAGGAAGGAATCCCAACAGAGGTAACCACAGACCTTGATTTTGACTTGATAGCTAGCCCTATCAAGTCGGAGAGGGCTCTCTCCAAAAGGGTCATAGCCAGGAGGGTTGGAGAAACTAGTGTTTTTAGGCTAGATATAGAGTGCAGGGGGTTGTTTTGAATTTTTTTGGTTGGGAAAATCACGGGATGAAGGAATTAGGTCAAGGAAATCTAGATCAGGGAAAATGTGTTAGGGTTGTAGGGATCAATGGGGCAAGGTAGGTACAATGCTTATCGCTTGAAGAGAATTTCTATGAAATGGTTTTGAAGTTGAAAAAAAGCCAAGAAAATCATAAGAGATGTATTTTTCTCAAACAGAAGAAGATGAACAAAATATGATCAGTTACCCAAAAAAAAGCATGTGCAAACATGTATTCTAATTATCTAACTTGTAAAAGATCATAACATAGAAATGAAATTGAAAATGAACACAATAATTTCAAACATATGATACTAAAGAAGAAATTATGATAGACATTTAATACCAAAAGTATCCCATAAAAGTAGTTGTAACTCCTCTTTATTAGCTTGGCCAAATTGAGTACAAAGTTTCCTTGATCAACGAGCAAACATCAAACTGATTCATTACACCTCATCATGAATTTTAACCTAATGTATTTACCCTAGGTAATAGTAAAAACATGATATTTACATTTACATCATTGATTTACAAAGGTAAAAACATGATTATCCAAGATAAAAATTCAAATTTGCAGTGAAATTTAAAAAATATCAGCAAACTGTCAAACATGCCCTCTCTTTGGTAAACACATCGTCGATCTTGCAGAACACTTTTGGAGGCCTTCCCGGTGTCCAAATTGGGCCCAGGATAGCTCGTTGGAAAGCGTATATTATCTACTTTCAAAATATGCCTTCAATTTGAAAAATAAATCTCATTTTCCCTATCAAAAAATCATTTTCCCAAGACTGGTAAATGTGTAGTGCCAAGGCCAAAAATGAGGCAGAAACATGGTTTTTTGGTGGTTTTTTGCCCTTTTCACTGACCAATTTTCCTCCAAATGTTTAGAAAATTTATAGCGTCAATTTCCTCATCATCCTAATTCAATGGTGGTGACAATTTTCTCATTGGATGCCCCAAAAAAGAGCGCAGCACCATAGGTGTTGCACATTTGACATTTTTGTTGTGCTAAAAATGTCCCTAAAAACACATAAACTTATAAAATTGAAAAATTTGTCAAAAATTTGTCAAAATTGGTGGGATGATTGTTGATCATGTGTTTTAGGCATGAAGTGTTACCTTGGCAAGTATTTCTAGCCTCCTTTTCTCCTCTTGGTTGGTCAAGGCTTCAATTTTGCATTGGCTCTTTTGAGCTTGGCCCTTGCAATTTTGTTCCTCATGGAATAATGCTTTTCCATCCTTATTTGAATATCATTTTCCTTTTGAGCCTTCGCCAATATCTTCTCCAAGTTCTGGTTTACATTCTCAAACAAATACTCCAAGTCTTGATTAACCATGATTTCTGTTTGTTCATCAACATTTAGTTCTTTAGCAAGCTCGGCTTCTCTTTTCCTCTCTAGTTCTAGAGCTTTTTTCAGCCCTCTCGTCCTAGGTATCTTTCTTGGAGGCCGGTCCTCCTCATCATCAGGTTCAACATACTCTTCTAGTGTATCTTCAAGCAAGGCTTTAGCCATCTCTGCCTCTATTGGTGCTTTGATGCATTTCACTTCATCGATGAAGTGTTTGGTCTTCAGCTGCTGGTTCACTTATTATGCCATGATGTATTTGGTTTCAAAACCCTAGGGAGATGATGGAATGGAATGTGGGTGTAAGAAGTGTGGGTTGGTCTGAGGAAATTTGAGGACATGGGAATAGGTATTTGTGATATGAGGGAGGTGACAGGGGGTAGTGATGATGAGTGGTTTTAGAATAGGGGATTTAATTATAGGTAGGGTATAAGGAGCCTAGTAAAATGAATACTTAGGGATTAGGGTTTTGAAGGAGATGAAAAGCTTAGGGAAGGAGATAGTTATGTAGGGGTTATGGGAAAGTGTTTTATGATATGGGGGAAGGGTATGAAGGTTAAGGGACTGAAATTGAAGTGTAATTGGGGTATTTTAGAAATACTAAGGTTTTAAATTTAAGGAAAGACACCAAATTTGCTTGAATAACCTCACACAACACAAAATTATTTGATGAAGAATAGAAATGAAGCATTGGTCACTTACTAGCTTGTTTGAGGCATGATGAATCATTGTTGAAGTTTGAAGGGTGACTTTGTGAACTTTGGAGGCCTTGCAGGAAATTATTGAGGAAGACGGGAAAACACACAACACCCAGGCTAAACGCACCCTCTTGTTGACATGCACACAATGCCTTTAACAAATGCACAACGTTTCCAGGCAAACGCGCAACGCCAATGTAGAACGCGCAGTGCCAGTGCAGAACGCACCCTCTGTGTGCAACACTTTTTTGCAGACCACATTTTGAGGCCTTCCCGGTGTCCAAATTCAGCCCAGGATAGCTCGTTGGAAATATTATTCTGTATAATTTCCAAATATACCTTTTTTTTTCTGATTGGAGTTGATTTTCCATGCAAAAAATTGATTTTCCCATGATTGGTCAAAACTTGTAGAATGGAGGTGAAAAAATGCAGTGTGTTGGTGAAGACAACTTTTGGAGGCCTTCCTCAACTCCAAATTGAGCTCAAGATAGCTCATTGGAAATATATATCTGTCTAGTTATCATTTAACTCATCAAGAAATTCATTTGGACACTCCATCTAGGTTAAAACTTGATTTTCCGAAGGTCACTTTAGAAGTGCAGAAAACCTCTTGAAGCACCTATATTTTTTACATTTATCCAAAACCATGACAACTGTGTAAGAAATGAAGGAGGTTTTTCTTCCTTGGTCTATGATGGATAAATAAGTCTCTCACTTTTGTTAAATTCATATATGTTTGGTCAAAAACATAGTTTGAAGTAAAATTGACCCTATGAGTGGAAAATGACTTGACCCTTGGAATGAATTCTTAAAAAATGATGGAGACATGGTGTTTATGTACTGAAATGACCTCATACTTGCTGAAATGACCTCCCTTATGCCTTTGTTGCTCAAATGTCTCTGTTTTCATAGAAAACCCTAGCTCAGTGGGAGAGGAAATTAGGGTTTAGTGCTGTGAAAAATGATGACTTGGGCACCCTTTGGAAAAATGGTTAAAAAACGAAGCGAGGTCAATGATAATGACAGAGATGAGGTGAAAGCACAGTAAAATAAGGTGGGATGGCTGAGATGCAAATACCAGTGGTAACAGTGACTATGGAAATAAAAGGCTAAGTGGGTCTTTATTTAAGTGGGGTGAATTAAAAATTAGAAAGTGAGAATTAAATGCACATTTAATCTGAGCCCTTGATCTAAAGCTATCTCAACCATTGGATTTAGGGATTTCCCAAAAGTCACTTAGGGTTAGGTTAAAGGAGGAAAAGATGAGAAAAGGTCATTCATTCTTTTCATGAGCAGATTGAGAGAAGGAGCGAGAGAGAGCAAGGAGAATTTCTGAGCAGTGAGGAAGAAGAGAGAAGAACCTTGGCGCACATACCGAGGCAGCACTCAGAAAATTTGTACAGCAAGTTTACACACAGTTCAAGGTAGTTTTTGGGCACATTTTTCAAGTCAGAATCATACAGCAGCTTTGGCACGCATTCCTAGGTAGTTGTACAGTAGTTATGGCACAGACTTCGAGGTACATTTATCGTTATTTTTGTGGCATAGATTTCAAGGAAATCTATATAGCGTACTGCTATTTTTATGTACATAAATCAAGGCATAAATCGTACAACATTTATTTTTGTCCCTTTCCACCACGCAAATCGAGGAGGTTGTGTAGTGGCATTTATTTCTATTTTCACACATTTTGAGGAGGTCATGCAGTAGCATTTATTGCTATGTTTTCTGGGCATGAAAATCAAGGATCCTGTAAAGAATTTAAGGTTGTTCCTATTTTAACTATTGGCACATTTTCCAAGGGGGAGGTTAAGCACGAAAAATGAGATAAGTTGTATTTTTGTGGTTGCTGGAATTTCTGTGTATTTCTATTTCACTGAAAAGGAATTTTATCATAAAAAAATAAGAGCTCTCAAATTGGTTTTCCCCAAGAGTTGTAGGTGGTTTTTCTAGGGTCACATTGACCAAAAATTAGTGTGTTAATTTTCTATGTGTGGTTGTTATAATTTCCAGTGTTTTATTTCTGCATTTCCAGCACTGTGAAATTCCTAAATTTTTGTTTTTAGAAAATAATTTCATTTCCAGAATTTGGAATGTATGATTATGGGAATGGGAATTTAACTATATTCAAGTGATAAAGTGAAACTGAAAACTAGAGTGGGGTCTAAAATTTCTACATGGTATCGGAGCTTAGGTGGCTGAAAAGTGCAGTTTGGGACAACAATTGAAAAATTAGAGCAAGTTGATTTTTTACACAAAAAACTAAACCTTTACCACAGTTTTTAAACTTCAGTTTGTTAGGACAGTAAGCATGTATTTGGGCTTGAGGATTGAGGGTAGGTTGGATGGGCAAAGCAACTATAGTGCATGGAGGGAGAGAATCCAGAGCATCTTTGAGGAGGCAGAAGTCTGGGGCATAATGGTCCACAGCACATATCACCCAGTAGCAGTGCCTTCTTACCCTGTTCAGTTGGCAGAGTTTAACAAGAAGAATACCAAGGGAAAAATACTGATTCAGGATGGTGTTAAAGACCACGTCATTCCTCATGTGAGAGGAAATACATATGCACATGAGATGTGGATATGTGGAAAACATCGACCAACCTCACTGTAAAGGAAGAGGCCAAGAAATAGAGGCCTAAAAAGGGAACTTCAGCAACAAAGAGAAGCATCTCCACCAAGGACCCAAATGACTGTGAATGAGCTCATATTGGCATAAATTGAGCAAGATAGGGAATATTGGATCAATAGAGTCAATGTTCATTTGGGAAAACCCTTCAAGGGGGAAAATAAGAACAATAACATTCAGAGACACATGGCCATGCACTATTACACAAGGAATCGGGTGTCTCTGGAAAAACTCAAGAAATTGAAGGCAAAACTCAAAGAAACCCTAATGAAGTAAGACAAGAAGTGTAAGGTGGATTTTCTTGATGATGCTTCCCTCATAGCATAACATACCATCTCAAGTATTCATGGAGCAATTTTGGAGAAATTTTGAGCAAATTTGGAGAAAGTTTGGAAAATTTTAAAGATTTTTGACATTTTGGCAAATTCTAGACAGTCCCTAGTCCAAAAACACAGCGTGCCTCATGCTGCGCTTTTTCTGAGGGTCTCAAAATGATAAATTTTTTGCATATTTGGATTTCTAATGGCCTCTAAATCAAATTTAGCCCCTGGGATAGCCATGTCAGCACTAGCCATGTCAGCACTTTCTAGTGGGTCAAAATGTCAAAAAACCACCCAAAAAACACCTTTTTTCCTTGTTTTTCAAAAGTTCGCTGCATTTTTGGAGTACTTGTGGGAGAATGGATTTTTAAAGGGCCAGGAGAACTATTTTTCAGTGCTTGAGGATTATATCATGTAGCAGACATGTATAACTTATCTAGCATCTTTCATATCAGGATTTGGACCTCGGGAAGGCCTCCAAAAGCCTCTTGCACCAAATTCATTGTGTTTTCTCCTGGCTTGTTGTGTTTTGCTGCGTTTTTGCATGGAAGCTAATTTTCTCAATTTGATCAGTCAAAATCAGCTTTTCCTAATTTAATTTGTCATTATTTGAGTTACAATGATGTAATCAGGTGTAATTTTGCTGGTTAAAGTAAAAATGAGGTGGATACATGATTGTAAATATCTTTAATGGTCAAATGTATCATTTTCTCTATCTTGAGGAGAGTTTGGTTAACCTCCCTAGTCTTTAGGTTTTAGGTGATGGAATCATGTGAACTGCTCCTCCACTCTAGGATTCGACCCCTGAGAGAGGGGAAATGGTTTTTTGTCTATATGTATGCATTTCTTAGTCATTTTGATGGCTGGACATGAGAGGGTGAGACAATTGTAGCTTGTAATTCAACTTTTATTCAAAAAATAAAAGGACCAATTGCAGCTATTATATAGGAATTCATGTGAATTGAGTTTTTGATGTTGTATTTTCTCTGTTATAGTCTTATATAAACGATACACATTTTTCCTTTCCATATCTTGCTTTCCTCAGTGATTTTCCTAAAAGTTTGATAAGCAGAATTCTTCATAAAGCTCTGTTTTGTTTGGGAATGTCATTTTATGTATTCTTCCTTCTGTTTTAATGAATTCATGACACATGCTCATTAAATATCCTCTTTCATTTTCAAACCCTACACTACACCGACAAAACCATAAACCCATCACTAAAGCATTGCTATCTGGCTCCTTCATACCTTTGCAGTTGTAACCCTTTGATAATTTGACTTAGCTACCTGGTTTTCATCCGTGATCCAACAAAAAAACCATCAAACTTTCAAAACCCTATAGCTGATCTAACTAGCCTAAAATCCACTCTTTATCCAGTCAAACCCTTGGTTGTGGTTTCCATAGAGAGAGCCCTCTCTGGTTTGGTAGGGCTAGCTACCAAACTAAAAGATTGGTTTGAGGTTACCTCCGTCGATATCCTTTCTCAGCCTTGGGACATTGTGGAGGCTAACAAGATAGAAGACATGTATCTCATTTCTACTTCATATTTCAATTTTGGCTCATGGGGTGGTTAAAAAGTATTGGTTCTTGCTTCTAATGCATTTTCATGTTGGTTTTCTTCCTTGCACAAAACTGTAATGTTAAATGCATTAAAGTAATTTTAAATAAAATCCCATACTACATTTTGGTATGACCTCATTCTGGGGTGTTTGGTAGTGTTGATGTTTTTTATTTGGAGTACTACCAGTTTAGAGTCACCAAAAACTGTGATGGCCTTCACTCCCACCTTCCTTGCCTTTTCTAAACCTAGAACTAATGCCTTGTATTCAACAACATTGTTTGTGGCATCAAATTCTATTTTAAATGATAGGAGATGTTTTCACCCATAGAAGGTACTAAAAGCACTCATGCCCCTATTCCTTCCTTGGAGAATGCTCCATCGAAGAATAATGTCCAAACTGAATACAACTCATATGGTTGTTCAATATCAAGGGGTGGTAGGTTTTCTTTTGTCATGGCTTCAGGGTTGATGGACGTGATATAATAATCCATGGAATCTTCTATGGCATATATAGGTAGATTCTTTGATATCTTAGCCACTTATGATATATAGGTGTTTATCCTCCCTATGAAATCTCCTCCCTTGACCCCCAAAGACATGTATGATTATGTAGGATAAATCCATTTGCAAGGTTTTGCCCAATTTCCTAGCCCATGACTATGAAATAAACATGCCATAAGAGGTCAGGATATCAAATACTATTGTGTCCATGACTAGGCTCTTGTTGGGTATTTGGGTGAGGGATATAGCTAAATACTTGATGAGACCTAAGAATTGTACCCTTCTAGAGTCAAACGAATAAAGATCTTGGTATGGTTTGTTAATATCCAATCCTAGATCCACCATAACCGACTCAGGCATGCCAATTATGGGAGGGTCATGAATCTAAAATGTAGTGGTGGAGCAAATTAGTATGAACATTAATGGAGATGTAAAATGGGAGGCTATCGTCACCTTGTTCTTCCATATGTGGTCCACATTCTACATTAGGACGATCCTCCTATATGTTCAAAGTGTCGTTATGAGAGGCTGTTTCAGTAGGGTTAATAATATTTTGTATGTGGGGTTGATATATAGGGTTTTGGGCCAATTCTAATAGTGGTACTAGAACCTTTATCATACTCAGTTCAGGTTCCATGTTAAACAACAATGCCATGTTTCTTTCGACCTGTTGGAATGGTTTAAATAACAGTGGAGACAATATGGGATCTTGTGATTTGTTCATTTCCTGATTCAGTATTAGGTGTGAATCCTAATTTGTCTACCTCTTTCGTTATGAGGGTCCTTGCATTCTCTTCAAATTTTCAGGGGTTAGTTTATTTTTGTTAGGGGATGGTTCTGAATCAAGCAAAGGCACATGGGTTTTAGTCTGATGACTTGCCCCGACTATCATGCCCAACTTGGGACGTAGGTCATAGTTCTGTCTAATTTCTTCTATCATTGTGTTTATGATTCATTGATATTGAGAATAAGGAATCTTGTTATTTTCATATGGATCATAGGCCTCTTGAAATGCTAAAGAGCTTGCGTAGTCATTTTTGGTGATGTAGAAATTAGGGCTCTAATATCCTACCCAATTTATGTCTTCTTCTTTGATAAATTCATTAGAAAACTCATCTATTTGGAGGTTCAAATATCTTCTCGCAGGGGGTTGTATTGGTTGATCTTTGGGGTTCCTTTCTTTATTCATCTATTAAGGTTTGAAAGGCCTACAAATTAAATTGGGTTTTCAGGGTTGTTGTGTTTGATTTTTGCTTGATCCTTCAGGTTCAAGTTTAGCAATATTAATGGAAAAATGCTTTAGCAGCTTATTCATTTATTCAATTTTTTCTTCAGATGCATCTTTATTATATGTAGGATGGTCAGGCTTATATTTTACCTTATTTTTTCTCTTATCCTTCATATTTCCATTTTCTTTCTCCATGCCATAGTTTTCATCTCTAGTTTCAAATCTTCATAGTTTTCCTACAGTAGTTAGGTTCTCATTTATTTCAACCATGTTAGATTGCATATATACTAGGTTTCTAGGTCTCTTGTCTCTCAACATGATGGAATACTAGGTTCAAAAGCAACAACATAACTCACCATAACAATAATAAGATTAGGTTTGATTTCACTTGGAATTTTATTATACAACTTGTTGAATCTTTTAGTGAACTCTTCTACACTCTCATATGGTTTACTTTTGTAGAAATTAATGTAGATTCAATACTGCTCATTTAATGTATTAAAACATAAGACTCAAATCTACTATACTCATTTGTGGAAAGCAATTCATGATCAAGAACACATATCAAAAACATGAATCATGATTTAACACAGATACATAAATAATTTTCTAGGGGAAAGCAACTCCTCAAAATCCCTTCCTATCTATATTGCATTAATCAAATAATCTTAATAAATGCAATATGCTTGCTCAAGCTAGAGCATAATCTACACAAGTATCTTCTATCCTCTGCACGACTGACTGAATTTGGCAAAAACTTAGGCAATTTCAATCCTTCTCAAGCTCATATTTCCTTGCATTGTTCCTCAAGGTATTAGCCCCTATTATTTAGGAAATTCCTCAATATGGATTGTGCAATTCCTTTAGGTCAATCTCTGACAACGTGCACCACCTGTACAACTTGGAATAGTTCACAACTGATAGTACACTTCCCTTGATCTCCAATCTCAACTCGGTAACTCAAATTTCATTCATGTATGAGTTAATTTAGGATGATTCATTATTTAATAGGTTGAACACTAAAGCTGCACCCCACTGCTAGACCTCCCACTAGTTCCTCCAACATTTGGAACTATTTTAACTTACCTTAACTCATTTTAACTGAATTAAATTGTTACAACTGAAATTAACTCAACCCTAGGCTCCTAAAATTTAGGAATCACCGTATACAACTCAAGTTAAGCCCTCAACTCGAATTAACTAATCTAACTGAGTGATAACAACTCAATTAACTCATTCAAGTTGTCTTGTGATGTGGAATTTATATTTTCTCCTAATTTAATTCAAGGGAAAATTAAATTAGGAATTTCTTGCTTCATTTTCAACACTCCCTCTCAATAAGAAAGGGATTATCAGATACCCAATCCTGCCTGTATGGAACTCAAATTTTCATCTTGACAAAGCCTTTGTCAAAATATCTGCATCTTGTTCCTATGTAGGAATCTATTCCAACAACATGATCCGCCTCTGCACATAATCTCGTAGATGGTGATATTGGATGTTGATATGCTTGGATCAATCATGAAAATTTGGATTCTTAGAGAGTTTGATACAACTCTATTTGTCACAGTTAATCACAATAGGCTCCATCATTTGACCAAATAACCCAAAAAGAATCTTCCTCATCTAGATAGCCTCACAAGCTACTTGACTAGCAGCCATGTACTCTACTTTTGCTAAGTTGAGTGCAACTAATCTCTGCTTCCTGTTGTACCAAGAAACTGTTGTTGACCCAACACTGAAAATTCCTCCTGAAGTGCTCTTCCGATCTGATGGACTTCCCGCCTTATCTGCATCTGTGAAGCCTCGTAGCTCTACTCTCTTTATCCATATGTACCAAATAACAAACTGAGTAGTGCCTTTGAGGTATCCAAACACATGTTTTATTTCTTTCCAATACAGTTTGGTTGGATTAACCACTGCTTGACTAAGCTATTTAACTGCATAACACATGTCTGGTCGTGTTTTCACCAAATACATAAGTTAACCCACAAGCTGCTTGTAAATAGTGGCCTCCATTTCCTCACCTGAAGTGGCATCCTGCTTCCTCTAGCTACCTTCCAGAGGAGTGTCCATGGGTTTTCTACTCTCCATGTGGAACTTCTTCAGTATCTCGTTGGCATACTTTCCCTGAGAAGAAAAAAATTCCCCATCTCCTTGCCATACTTCCAAATCGAGGAAATAATGCATGAGTCCCATGTAATTCATCTCGAATTATCTTGCAAGATCCTATTTGAAAGATTTAATCAACTTCTCATCACCAGTTAAAATCAAATCATTGACATATAATACTATAATCAAGAATTTACCTTCAACAACAATATGGTAAAGGTTTGCATCTGTTTCACCATTAGTGAAGCCCAACCTAGTGTACCAAGCACATGGTTCTTGTTTCAATCCATACAATGCTCACTTGAGTCTGCACACATGTGACTCTCTGTCTAAGGTCCCAAACCCTTCTAGTTGTTCAATGTACACTTCCTCCTCAATCACCCCATTGAGGAATCATTAGGGGAATTTTGAGGGAACTTTGAGGTCTAAAATGGGTCTCCTAAGAAAAATGTACAAGGAAAATGAAGTTTATAAGAACCAATAGGATTCGAGATGATGATGTCAACCATGGGGGATGATTCACCATTTTTGGAGTAAAAAATTAAAAAGATTAGAAAATAATAAAATAATAAAACTCGTATTTTCAACTTATATCCCTTAGGTTTTACTCAAATTTCGAGTGGGAGTACTCGTTGGATGAAAAATTTAATTCTTCATCCAAGGAGTACCCATGTTTCATACTTTCGATGGACCCTGCTACATGAAATTATGCAACATGAGTACTCCTTGGATGAGGAATCAAATTCTGCATCCGACGAGTGTTGCCGCTCGAAATTTGAGTAAACCCATAGGGAAACCCCCACTATCTGTATATTGCATTAAGTCAAGAATATGAAACAATGCAATGCTTCTCCGAGGCTTGAGAGATCTCTGCATTATCTCTGATTTTCTCACTCTGATCCAAGCAAGTTTAGTCCAATACTTAACCAACTTCTTGCCTCTGGATGCTCATCCTTGCTTTGACAATCCCTAGGGAAATTGAGCCTCTATTAATTAGGAAATTCCCAATAATTGATTGTGCAATACATCCAAGGAATCATGTTGACCTCATGCATGACCTGCATAATTTTCTAATTATACAACTGATAGTATACTTCCCTTCAACTCCAATCTCAACTGGGTCTTCCTCAGAACTGACATGCAACAACTATTTATAGCAATTTTAAAGTTATATGATTGATCACTGCATGTGAATTAAATCAGATTTAATTCATTGGACCTCTCACTACTAACTAGCTCCTCAATTAGTTAGAACTAGTTAAACTGATTTTAACTCAAATAATTAAGTTAAACAATTACAACTCAAAATAAACTGCAACTAGACCCCCTAGAACTTAGAGAGAACTCTACATGCCTCCAGTTTGACCCTCAACTCGAATTGATTAAGCCAACTAAGTCTTCCTAACTCAGTTAAGTCATACAAGCTATCATGTGATGTGGAATTACAATTTCCTTCTAATTTAATTAAGGGAAAATTAAATTAGAAGCCTCTTCTTGTTGCCAATTTCAACATTTTCTCCTTGGTTCCTTTTCGTCCATGGTTGTCTCCTTCATCTATGATAGGGGAGAATGACAATAGGCATGTCCACTCCAGTCTTTGTTCTCATTAATGAGTTGTCAGGGGGTCTGCTAACTCTAGTTTGGCCCCTAATCACATCACATTAAAAACATGTCAGGTGATCACTTTTCTTAGTTGTGAGTGGTTCCAACATTCAATTTAGCAAGGTATGGCTATTCAGGTTATGCAAGCAAAACAAGCAACATCCCTAAGACTTTGATCCATAGTTTGTCCCTTCTTTAGGTATTTGACGTGGGAACTGTTATCATCAAACCGTTACACATATTGGACCGTAGAGTCCAACAACTAAGGTGATGCTTGGGGGACCAGGTTAAAGTACAGGGGGACAAGTATAACCCAGGGTTTGCTACCTAGGAGGATGCAAATATTTTATGTCGAGACTATCCCTCACTTTTTTACTACATGTGATGCCACATTTTGACCTAGACAACTATTTATATTGAGGCCATATTTTATTTTCGTGGTGTATTATTGATGAACGCTATGTAATACTGTTGCATTTGAAATTGGATAGATGGAATTATTTATATAAAACACTCCTTGAACTATGTTTTGTTGATTAAAACATCTGATGTATGATTTACTTCTAGCATGGTAAGGTTAATTAACAAATTTCAGTACATGGATATTGGGTCTGATAATATGATGATTAAGATCATGTGTCTATATGTATGTTATTGTTACATGCTTGGATGAGAACTAAGCTACAGGCTGGAAGGAGGCTATGCGATTTTTAGAGATCCCTACTAGTTATTGGTCGATGTTGGGATATTGAATGAGTAATGGTATGATGTACATTTTTCTACTATATTCTATATTAATTTATATGCATTGTTATGACATTGGGTAAGGTAAGATTGTATGTAACATGACTGCCCAATAGAATATTTTGATGGCAAGCATCCAAAACCAGTGTCGTATTGTGGTCCATGTTAGTGCGTTGGCCCTAGTTCTTTGAGGAGGGTGGAGGCATTTCCCACTGTGTAACCTCCAAACCTAGAGTCAAAAGGTTTGTGATGGATACACTCCCTTAGAAATGCAATGACGACTGCCGATTTCATGTGAGGGAAGTTAGGTCGATATAGTCCACACTTCCACCATTTTGGTTCCATCAATTATTAGATAAGTATAGTCTATGCCATAGTCTATTGTGGTAGAGGACAAATATGATGTGAGTGAAAATAAGTTAGGGAGGATGGGAGGATATAGGTTAGTTACAAATTCTAGATGGGAGGTGATTTCTTCTTATGCTTTTATGTAGTTTCATTTAGTACACCTTTCTCATTGTTTTGATTATGTTTGATTGTCATTTTACCCCTTGACAATTCTATCCTCTTAACTCCAACTTCAAGACAAAGTTTTCCGAAGGAGGATGTATGTAATGCCCACTCCCTTACCCTATTGTGCTCCACCAGGTTGTTATCCTACCTTCTATGAGATGTCTTTATGTGATAGACCCTTATTAGTGTTATTAGTATAGATACGAGGTATGTCTATACTAGCTACATACCCACACCTTACAAAATTATCCTAGTATTCTATGGCCTATTATGCTAGATGATTGATTAATAGTTAATAGTGATTGATGATTAAGCTATGATTAACTTTAAGCTTGATTAATGATTAAACATATGATTAACCTTAAGCTCGTTTAGTGGTTACTTAAATGGTTAACCTTTGAGCTTGATTAATAATTGATTAATGATTTAGATTTTATTATGATTAATTTAATGTTTAAATTATTTAAGATTCTTATGAATCCATTGATTTAACCAACCCTTAAAAATTTATATTATCTTATATTGCATTGAAGGGGTGGGTGACTCTGACTTGAACACCCAAGGTATTAATTAGGGGGTAGTGGGGCAGGAGGAATAAATAAGGTGGGGGTGGCTTGAGGGTCATAAATGAGAGTTAGGTGGCATTGATGGTGGTGTGGGGGGGGGGGGGGTGTAGAGACTTTGGAGTTCACATGAAATAAGTGCGAGGAGAGAGCATGAGGAGGGAACTTTTGGTTTTGGAAGTTGTGGATGGGAAATCATCTTTGTCATGAGGAAGTGGTGGAAATGAGTGCCCAGAGAAGGCAAAAGGAAGTTTTGGAAAGTGAAGTGGATTTTGAATGGAACATGGGATAGTGTTACCATTAAGAACTTGGATACACTACGACTGCTGTTCTAGACACACTACAACTATGATTCTAGACAGGGTGGCATATTCAATCATGTGGTCCCAAGTGGAGGACCGCAACTGAGCCATTGTAACTAGGTAATTTTATTGTTATTTGTCAAATTTATTTGAAATTGCCCATGAAACAAATTGTCTACATTTATAATATGTTGTGGAAAGGAACATGAAAGGGATAATTATGTAGTTGCAATAAACAAAAAAAAAAATTACGTTGATTAGAGATGAACCAATTTTTTTTCACAAGCTTGAGGCCCCATGAAGAGGGCCTCACAAAGGGTCATGTCTAACGCAACCCCACCCCCATAGTAGTGCATTTTTAACTATTCATCTATAGTGATATATTTTTGTATAGTACAACCATAAAATTAATAATTATGAAATAGATGCAACGCTTGTGTAAATCTTAGTATAAGTGGAAATTTATCACTTTATTACTATTATAAGAAGTTAAGCCAAACGAATAAGGGATTATCTTCATTTAAAAAGGGTGGAAAACAAATAGTTGAAGCCAAAGAGGGTAATAAAAGAATTGAATAAATGATAAAAGGAGTTGTAACTCTAGGCATCTTTTTAGTGGCTTGCAATGCAAAAATAATTCTTAAAAATAAAACTAGGAAAGCCAAATTTGAAAGGGTCTTTAAGAACTCAAAGTTTTCAATATACTAAATCATGATTTAAGAAGAGCGAAACCCCACTAAAGAGGGAGAGCCTACTCCTTAAGCCGTGATCATAACAGGTCATATACTTGGATCTTAATAATTAAAAATAGATGTTAACAATTAAAAAAGCTACTTACAAATACCTGGATCTTAATAATTAAAAATAAATGTTAACAATTAAAAAAGCTACTTACAAATTGGCTTACATTCGATAGAACTGGCCTTAACATCCTCAACTATGTTTGGAAAAATGCTCCTTATCCTCAGAGAACATTTAAAAATACTTTCTTCTTTCTTTCTACATGGAAAGGATTTAGAGAGATTTGAAAGCGGAGAAGATTGAGCACAAAATGATTTTAAAATATCCATGAACAGTCAGCATATTGAACTGGAAAGTAGAGCCAATGGAACTGGAAAGTAGAGCCAATGAAACTGGGTTCCAGAGAACTAGAACCTTAACCCACGAGAACAATTTCATCAGAGCCAAATGATTATTATCTAAAGAAAGTGAAAGCGGTTGGTATCCACCATGTCACCCTTGAACTAAATTGTAATTATGCCCCTGAAGGGAATTTAGGATCAACAAGGGCAGGAAGTTGCCTCGCGGATCCTATGGTACATCATTTATATAGTTCTTCTTATGCAATCTTCTTCAGCATCACTATGAATAATGTGGCAGAATCTATAGGATTGCTGGAAAATGTCGAGCTGCTCTTAAATTAAAGATCCACAAAATACACATTGAGGCAGCTTCCAGAATTCTGATAGATTGTTTTAGATGCAATTAGAGGAATAGGAAGGACAGCAAGCAATTCTGGGGACATTACATATTTATCTGCTTTCGCAGATCTGCCAAAAGTATTGTATATTTTATGGCAAATGTCAGCGTTAAGGCCATGAGGAAATCGAGGCAGATAAAGTGGGTTATTTGGACACACGAATGTCCCATATCTAGACAGGGTCCTAAGTTGCATTAATGCAGATAACGGTGGTTTCAATCACCTGGATCAAGGTCCTGATGAACACATTAGGCATCACATAGACGTGAGCACTCAAGAAAGATCAGGCTTTGATCTACAAGACAGGGACCATCATCCACAGGACATCATAGTCAATGCCGGATACAAAGCAATCATGGCAAAGGAAGGCGAGGTAAAGGAATTATTAAGAGGGCCTCTATCCATCAAGCCCGAACCTGGACTGCAAGAGTGGTAAGAATGACTTATCACCGCAGTAGCATTGTCCTTTCCGATTGACCACCTTCGAGCTAATATCTGGAGAGTTTTATTCCTCCCAGTGGATCTTAGATTTTGTGTTGACAAGGCACTGCTAGTAGTAATAGAGATGAAGGGACTGCCACTACAGGTAAATCAACTTTCCTAAAGAGAATATCTGTCAGTGATGCTAGTGCTAAGAGCCTTGAGCTTCTCATTCTTGTTACGGGAATTAATAATTTTCAAGTCTTATATTGTTTTCTTCTATATTCATCACCTGGTACACTACTCTTTTAAGAAAGTAGCTATGAGTACGTTTGAAGGACTGAATTTGTCTTTGAACACGATCACAGCATGCAGTCAAGGGAACTTCAAGCTTGGGAAGGGGAATAAATCGATTACAGTAGCACTCTTCTAGTTGGCATGTTTGTCTTTGAACACCATCACAGCATGCAGTCACAGTTTTAATATTCAGATCATGTGTAAGCTGATTAAGGGGTGCCTTCTACTTCCACATTATGTAAAACACTCTATCATCAATAGAGATCATAGCTGTATTATTACCAAAAAGAGTCTTCTACTGGAAAAGAAAATCAAGATATATAATACTTAAGCTCAGCACTTCTGTATAAGTTCTCTCAGCCCAAAAATAGTTGTTACAACTGTCTTCAAGGGATATAGTGCTAGGAACCACAAAATGTGTCACGGCTGTCTGTTGAAAAAATCTACCGAGAAGTTAGATCCACTGCCTGGATGAATATGCAAATCGAAGTGTCCTGTAAAACTTACGCATAACTAGGTTTAAGCATTTTGATTGCATTTGTACAGGCTTGGAAACTTCTAGGTGTCTTTAGTGTTTTAGCCTTAGGATTTTCAATGTAGAATAGACATAACTAATAGTATTGTACCCCCAGTTAGCAATATATGAATCATTTATATCACGTACAACGCAATTCATTCTGGCTATGGGATTTATAACTACAAGTGATGGCTGCAAAATGTCAAGTAGAGTTAACAACCAAATTACCACAGTCAAAAACTTCGTCACCAAAACCAACAACCTGGAAACTACAGCAGCTTGTATCTTAGAAAAGACAGCAATAAATGCATCTAAATATAAGGTGAATTTACTTAATGGCATGTAGCCTTAGTTGAATTGTATGAATTGTATAGGTTGGATTCCAAGTAAACCCAGTGAGTTATGGGTAGACACCTTTTATTGTAAATCTTGTAGCGTTTTGAACTGTGACATTCTTAGTTCTACTGTGATTAGCCATTAAACTGTTGAGAATTTTGAAG